>VTPC01007631.1:0-11228 GCA_011009095.1 Ignelater luminosus
GCTATTTAAACGAAGATTGTTTAATAGGAAGGCAAAAGCTGTGGATGACATCTGGAAAGTATTAAAGAAACGAAGGTCAACTGCAACGCAGTGAAGATGCTCTAAAGTCTTCAAAGTTCGGAAAAGAAGATAGGGTACTGTTTCTAGTGCTGGAGTGAACATACTGAACAAACAAAAGCAATGCATCCACGTGTACTTATAAATATTTCAATCAATCATAAATTAAGTATTCACATTTTGTAGTAAGTGATTCATAAAAAGTTTCTTTTATGTTTTGCAGTAGAACTACTACTGTTAGGGCTTAGAGCAATGTATAACATGCTTCGCTTAGTTTGACTTTCATCTAAACCAGAGCTGAAACAACGAAACTTTAACTTTAACGGAACAAAGACTTTCGATTATTGTTAAATGCGTCTAGTTGAACAAGGGTCGTGCCTTCTAAGTCAAGAAAATGAGGTATAGAAAGTAAAATGATAGTTTTTGTTGTATCTAGCTTTAAATCTGCCAACGTCGTCATGCATAAGTCATTCCAAAAGATCCTTTCTAGTTATGCATGAAGCACCATAGGTGAAATCTTAAGATATTTTCTAAAATAATTTTTATCTCAGAGGTAAGTAGTTAAAGGTTAAAGCTTTGCAACCCAAATTATTCCAAAACATGGAAACCGAGCAAAGGTAATATCTTTTGACATTTTTCTGGCATCTTCAACCGTTTTGGTAGTTGTTAATCTAGATCTACTGCAAATTAGAGAACGTCGGCGATTGTCCCCTATACTCTTGACTATAGTTTAAGGTGGACCTCAAACTACTGAGGTTTTCTGAACAATACATAGCTCGCTGGTGTGCTACTCAATGAAAAAAATGCCTGAAAAATTCGACGCAGCTTGCCCAGCAGTCTTCACATTAAAACAACTAAGTCGTAGCCATCTCTAGGGCCTTCTTTGCTTTCAAATGTTATTGTTCAAGTTCATCAAGTTTATCACCTGATAAAGGTTTTCTACTCACAATCAGTGGAAGAATGAAGCGCCGTTATTCAGTGGCATTGATGGGTGAATGTTCTTTTAGTAATAGAGATTTCTTTCAATACCAGTGGTCGAAGTGAGTGCGGTCCTTTTTCTATTTTTTCTAAACATACCTAAACTTATTTCTATAGAAATACCACACCGCTATGCGTTTGTAGCAACTCGAACGATGACGCTAACTTATTTTTGTCTCATAATTTTGTTCTGTATTGGAATTTTCCATGACAAATACGGTTCTTTATCGGTTTTCGTTTTTGCTCCTGTCATTCTAGTTTTTGAAAGGATGGTGCAGTCAATAATGTGTTGAAAGCATCGATCACTTCAAAATATTCTTTTATTCAAATTGTATAGTTTGTATGGTGCCTCGCTAGAGAATCACTACGAATTAAATCAATCTGCAGCAAATTTAGCCATTCAACTGTATTCTGTAGGACGTAGACTTAATACGCGCTGGGTTTCCTCAAGTTTAAGATTCGTTAAAGCAGAGCTCTGAATTGGCATTTTGACAAAGCTTCTAAAGATGTGTCAAGGCAGAGTAAAGAGAGACGCTTCTTTTCCAGATTGAGAGAAAGATTAACCAAAATAGAATTTGTCAGTAATTTAGACCTGTTGTATGATGTTCTTTCAGAACTCTCGGATTTATCATTAGAAATAGAATTACAAAAACGAAGAAAAGCGTTTCCTGCTGCTCATGTCTTAATTTTACGGCAAATTCGTGTGGTATAGTAGAAAAGTGAAAAAAAATAAATAGCACAGTTTTATAGAAGTTTAGCGAAAGATTTTTGCCAGCGTTTGCTAAGGTTTTCCTCGTCACACAGATCTGGAATGGAACCTCACATTTCAAATGATTATGATGATTTTATAAAAGCATTGGAAATATTTGACCACAGGAAGTCAATTTAAGGTACGGCGAAAAGGATATAGATGTAGAATCCAGTAATAAAGTATCCAAACCGATAAGTTTACTAATGAAGACTGTCAATACCTTAGTTGTATCTATTGCCGAATGTGAACGAATATTCAGTACAATGGACATCGTTCATTCTGACTTGAGGAATAAACTGAAAATGACCACAGTGGCTTCAATATTATTTATAAGATGTGTTGGAACGCAGGGGCTCACCTTTCCTTTCAATTTTCAGTTTCATCTAGGGAAGTTTCACAAAATCATATAGGGGGAGCCAAGGAAGTTCCACAAAATAATCATATAGGGGGATCCCCCAAAAGACCCACGAATTGTAGGTTGTGTAGAGCCCATCAAGAGGCTAATACAGTCCATACCGGTAAAAAATATTTGTCACTTCGACCACTCTTCAGTTCAACAGCTGATACTGCAGACAGTAGACCACTCTATTAAAGCAAATCCTGTTCTTTATTTAAAAATTTTTGTCAAAATTAAACCGTGGAAGTTATTAAAAACTGCAAACCATTAAACTGTTTTATGTTTCTATACATATAGTCTGAAGGCACAAGCGCGTTCGTGACTAAGAAAGTTTTTATTATATATTGAAGAAAATGTGATAATATAAATTTGTTTGTTTATTTGATTTGAGATGCTAACCACCATAGCGATGATTCAAAGAGGTATCAGGACTTACACTTACAGAATTGTAGCTAAAAGAGATTCCAACTAACCAACCAACCAACCAACCAACCAACCAACCAACTGTAGGCTTTATGATTAATATATCAATTTAGAAAACAAAGTTGATGTCTCGATGATTTGATGTTTAATCTAAACTGTAGTATCCTCTTCAGCTAGCATACTAAAGCTAATTCACTTACAAAAAATATTTTTATAGTCTCTAAGATCTTTTTGCTTGAAAATTGGTTTATGAATACTATCATTACCAACTAGTTGGTTTGGCAATACTCTGCACCATCTTTGACACTATATTTCTCCGGTTGCATTTCCAACGACTTGGTAGTTTGACTACTGTTAATGGATAGTAAAATACCAAAAAGTTTTCGTGTATAAATCTACTATCGCTAAAGCTTCTGGTATTTCCAGAAGTTTTAAATGGCGCTGGTGATGTTTAGCACAAGTCGAAGACAAAACAATTTGGCGAACAAGAGTAGTTCTCGTTTCTTTAAAAACTTTGTAGTTCCTTTCAGTAAAACAGTCAAGATCTGTTTCTAGATATACACTTTTAAAAGAGATATCACCTGGAATTAGTAGCCTGCAGAATTCTAAGCCTCTGGCAGTGTTTTTGGTCAATGTATTTTGGTTCCAAACTTTCGGGACTAGAAAGAATCTGAATCTATCATAGAAACCTTGCTTTTAGTATGACTAGAGGTCTCTTTAGCCATGAATCGGGATAATTTATCATTTGGAATGGAGAACAAAGTTTGGCACTCACTAAGAATGTGCAATAAGGGAAGAGCAAATACACTTCAACCCACTGTTAAAGAGAATTACTTAGTCTAAAAAGTTTATGTGAATGTTTTTGGTTATCTAGACAAAAATAATTTTTTCAACAGATCTTTGGTTGATCCCTTTCCATGCAATAAGTAGTGTACTTGAGATAATCTTACTTGTCATACAAAATAAAAACAGATAAGTAGTTTCGTAATTACAGGATTTTTCTATTTTGAATGCGGTATACAATTCTTGTGTACTCTTTCTCTTAAACAAAAACAGCCCTATATCGCAGCAACGAGGAAATAAGTGAGGTATTGCTAAGTAAAAATTTCTGCTCTCTAAGGTACACTAATACTTTTCTATTGCCCATTCGAAGTGATAATTATAGTTTCTGTGCTCCATTTAGTTAAATTACCCACGAGATGATGCAAAGACCATCATATCCTCAGTTATACAAGTTTCAGACATTTGTGTAATCATTTTTCTTGTTAAATTTCTAAACAAGGTGATTTTGAGATAGGATAAACCCGCATAAGTAGGTCTACCCTTAATTAAAGTGAACCATTTATATGTCTTCCCATGATTGTAAGGGTGCAGAATCTTGCAAAATGCAACTTAGGTGAAATCTCTGTATTTGGAACTTGCAGCAGATTCCTGAAGTTGCAACATACTCATTACTCATCATATGAGTTACTTACTTAATTTCTTAACTTAGTTTTATATACGTCTTTCAATATTTTGAGATCTAGGAGAAAAATTGAAAATTTATTTGATAGAGATATTTAATACAAATTATACAAAAAATGTAATGAATTGTAGGCTAGATTCAGTAAATGGGTTTGGTCATAAATAAACAACTGGAATAAGAAGAAAAATATGTCAAAGAAAATTATTTACAAATTTTAAAAGTATCACAACGGCAACACCAAGCATCGAAACTCGGCCTTATGAAATAACCTTGAAGAGAAATAGAATTCTAAACAAAGATTCTAGAATAAGCTGAGTTTGATCTCCACAGTCAGTAGGGTGGAGATACATAAGCATGGGAAGAAATGATACATAGTTCATATTGATCCATTACCATTGCCAACGTAAACCACCCTAATACACATGTACTGTTCAAAAAGCAATTTGTTCTCAAAATTAGCCCCTTTCGAAAACAACTCAATATATTTTTGCAACTTCATCATTCTTCTAAAAATGGTGTTTTTCCCATTCAAGGCAATTGCCTCACTTGTTGCTAATATATTTGACTGTGATTGTTTACACTTTGCACGTTATCAATCAATCTTACAGTTAGAAAGAACGAGTGAAGCATTACAAGAATTACAGTCTTACTTTCAATTAATGTTTACTTAATATAAGAACAAGACAAGATGATAAAGCTGACTTGGGTTGAGCATCACTACCCCTTGGAAATTGGCAATGGCTATGCTTGGTATAAAGAAATCAGTACTGGTCAAGGTTATCAAATTAGTCCCTGTCAAATATAAATATGGCTCGTCATTTTTAACAATCATATAATGAGATCTTCCAAACAGACTATAATTTTCACAATTTTTATAAAAATCTCTATTTTTCTAATTTTATACATATCTTAACAAACTGAGACCAACAATGGTAAATACATATCTATATATAAATCAATCGTGCCTAATTACATTTTCTATCTTTTTTCGCAACTCAGGAGCTTACCATAATGAAATCGATCTCAATTTAAATTACAAGAAGTTATTGTTTTATTGCATTATTTTCCCCTCTTTAAGAGACCACGGGACGAATCCCACAAATACCAATACAATTTTGCGGTCTGATTAACACTACCTAGACAGGGATTGATTATCCCTCAACCACAAAGTTATGCGATACTCCCTCAAATCACTAAATAGCCGTATCATTATAAAAGCTGGTTATAGTAATTTCTACTTTTTGTCAGGTTTCATTCCATCATCTGTGCCATTCAAGAATATATAACCACTTATCGAATAGTAAGGGGGATTATTGTTTTTTTACTCGAGCCTGTTACAACGAAAAACGGAAATACTACCTACGTGAAATTGAGTTATCATTTTATTTATATTGTGGTTCACCTTCGGCTTGAATATTCTCTTTATATAATTCTTGTTATGGAGATATATACAAAAAAAAAGAAACAACAAACTTGTATGAAAAACATGAATTTCGCACCAAACTTTGCAGTCAGTGAACTAAATAGTAACAGAACAATTTTTTTTCATATGTTCAGATCATTCAAATTGTTAACGGCGTTGACCTCATCAATGGGGGGGCTGCTGAAAATAAAAGATCTGGGAGGTCGTAGGCGAGACGCTAAACAAAAAAGTTGACACCGGATATATGACGTCATCGTCCTTGCCTTCATGTGCACATACTTTATTGCAGATACCAAACAAATATTGTATATACACTTATCAATTACGAGTGTAAACTATAAGCACCTAACGTTACGCATCAGATGGAATTTAAACCATTATCGATACGAGATGATAGTGTTAAATGTATTTAAATGTCCTATATAAACAAAGTTGTTTAAAAAAATTAAAGAATTTAATTCAAATATCAATACTATATATTTAACCGTTTTTAGGAGATTATTAACAAACAAGACAATTTAAGTAAAGAGAGGCTAGGTTTTGATAAGATGGGTTATCCTTTTTATCCAAATTAGAATAAATCATGTTTTAGGTCGCCTTATCATCTAGAGGTACTACTTAAAAATCGTTTTGATTCACTTGTCGTAAGTACATACTATATTATGTATAAACTTCTGTGATTACATCAGCTGTAATAAAAAGTTGAATAATTTTTCTTCCCATTCAGTAACTTATGTTTTATCTAGAGAAATTTATAAGAATGTATGCAGATAATTAAACAAAAACCAACAAATAATTTGGTAAATAATAGTTTGATAAGTACATAGATATTAGCAGTAAGAACACTTTTGTTAATTCTAATGTGTACTGCACTTGCACCAAGATTATTGCACAATTGTATTTCGATAAATTAAAAAGAAATGAAGCTGTAAAATTCAACAAAATTTGAATAGGATTCTTATATCAGAATCAATCAAGTTTGTTACACAAGCATGGAATTAATGCAATGTTAAACTTTTTATATTTGTACAAAAGAATCCATCCACATACAATGCCAATCAATGAATTGATAATTCAGAAACTGACCCAGGAAAGATGCAGAGAGAAACAAAGATACAAACCAGGAATGGAAGAAATGCCAAAGAATCATCCAGGAAGCAGCAGAAGAGACATTAGGTTGGAAAGAAATGCCCAGAACCACAATAAATGAATGGTTTGACGAAGAATGTGCAAATATAACGAGAAGAAAAATGAGGTATACATATAGAAAAATGCAACAAAATCGTAGAACTAGAATAATGGAGGAGTAATACAAGTCACTGAGAAGAGAAGAAAAGAAGATTCATAAAAATAAAAAGAAGGCCAGTATGAACAGAGAACTGCAAAAGTTGGGAAATTTGAATCAGAAATCAGAAACAAGGAAATTCTACCAGAAGATCAACAGAAACAGAAAAGAATTCAAACATCAATCTGCAAAGATCAAAATGGGAACATCCTAACAGAACAAGAAGAAGTTCTACAAAGATGGACCAAATATTACAAACCAAAGCTAGGAGAGAGCGGTAATGAATGAATATAATAGATGACACAAAAGAGAAAACTCAAAAATAATAAAACGCCAGGTTCAGAACTAATAACAGAAGAAGGAAAGAGACTAACGTTAAAAATACATCAATAATAGCGTTTAACCTGATCGAAAGAGCTGCAAAATAAAAATAAATCACACAAATACCAAGTACATGCATGCCTATAACTCAACAAGAATCGAAGTACGACAGTTGCAAAACCTAACAATAGGGGACTACAACATCGAAGAGGCACAACAGTTTATCTACCTGGATTTTTTATTCGCACGTGACAACAACGCCAGTGAAGAAATAAAAGGAAGAATTCACCTAGCAAACAAAACCTATTTTGGACTGAGTAGACAGTTAAGATCAGACAGGTTAACAAGGAAAACTAAATGCCAATTATACAAAACTTTAATAAGGCATCCCTTTGTGTATAGATCTGAAACTTGGACCATAACCAAATACGACGCTTAGGCATCTTCGAGAGAAAAATTTTGCGTCGCATACTATATGAAGGAATAATTGAAAATGGACGATATAAGTAATTCAACGTATAGAAATCCCAATGTTGTCACATTCATAAAGCTGGAACGTCTAAGATGGGTAGGACATAGAAAGAATGAAAGATGAAGAACCAACAAAAACAATAACAAAACAAGGGCCAGTTGGAAAGAGATCCATAGGAAGGCCAAAACTTAGATATATGAACCAAGTAGGAGAAGACATCAAAACTCTGGAAATTGCAAATTCGAGAATAGAAATGATAAACAGATTAGAATGGCGGAGAATCCTAGAACAAGCCAAGACCCACCAAGAGTTGTCGTGCTACTGATGATGATAATGATAACCCAGAAAAAACAATTCTATGGGAGGAAGTAGGTTTTCAAATACAGCAACTATATCCAACTACAGCTCGACCAACCTCGGAAAAGCCCTGAGTGGACGAGTACGGAAGAGCTACATGTTGACCAAGTACACTCGCATCCAAAAATCTTCCGACGGGAAATTTAAATAAAACTAAACACCACCAATAACATGTAATAGATTTAAGACACTTTGTCAGTTAATGTACTCGAGTAAAAGTGCGCTTCTGATTGGTCGACGTTGTTTGTTATTGAAATTAGTTCGCATATTTTCCGGGGCTTTTCTGAGGTTGGTCGCGCTGTAACCAATTGGCAAAAGAAGGAAACACAGTTGCTAATATTATAGCAACCAATAGCTGAATTGGGTTTTTAGCTACCCAAGTATCCCGCAAATATCTTGCTTTGTTTATCTGACATGGATTTCGACTTGTTTGGTATCCTACAAATTAACTGCACCTCCCCGTACTTACAATTCTCAATTGACTATTATTTATTCTAATTTTTTCTTAAAGAAATCTTTTACGCGATATGAATACAGCTTGACGATACAGTAAAAAAAGAACCAACGGAAAACTTTCTTGAGCCTTTACCCTACCATCATATCTGAAAGGTATCCTCGCTTCAAATAATAATTCCCAAACTTGTTCCTTACCTACTTCTGCCCTTCAAATGATTTCACTGCCGCAGACTCTTGTTGATACTATTTTTCCGCTTCTTTGAATTCTCCCCTCTTCTGTTTCATAAGAGACATGGTGATTTCCTCCAATGTCACCATAGCCGAAACTCATATAATTTATAAACCATTATCTCGCCAATTCAATTGATATACTGCTGTGATCGATGATGATGATGATCATAGGAGTAATTTTAAAGATGATAGGCAAACACCTGCCATGTGTTCAAACCTAACGAAGTAAGGTTCTTCTACTTTTAAGTGGAAATCACGAGCGGTTTTAAACAAGTCTGTGCGTATTGTAACATGTCTCAAGGTAACTCATGCGTAGTATCAGCACTCTCAGTTCACAAGCAGTGTTGCCAAGTTATGGAATTATTCCACAGATCTATAGAATTTTTGAAAAGATTAGAAACTTAGGAGGAATTTTGAATAACATATTTTTTTTAATTTCTCAGTTTCTTTGTTTTTAATTTACATTAGTAGCTCTGTCTTCTAGTGTAACATCTCTATGAATTACATTTTGTCCCATCATCCTTAAGTTAAATATTAGAACAAGTGGAAGCAATTTCCGGAAAAAAAAAGTCGAGGATTTAATTTTGCTGGGCTCTAAAGAAATGAAAGTATAATGGATATCTGGCTGGTATAGTTTGGAAAATAATTTATAAAAAGTTAAATATGTGTGCAAAATGGATTCCGAAAATGCTGACACCGTTTCAGGACATGCCGCAAGGAAAACCTGAAGATGCTTTGTGAGGACCAAGTTAATTTCCTTCACCGTTTGATGATTGAAATAAGACTTGGGTGTATTATAAAGGTCCTGAGTTCAAAATGGAGTTTATACAGCAGAAGCACAAAACTTCCTTCCACTTCTAAAAAGTCCAGGGTGGGAAGACTCGCAGAGAAGGTCATGGCAGCTGTCTTCTGAAATGAGCAAAGACTGTTGCTCCTAGAATTCGTGCTACACAAGACAACCTTAAGTGGGAAGAGACAGCAAGCGTGTTGCTCCTTCATAATAACCCATCTGTGCAGATAATTAGGTCATCCGATATTGTGGGTTTCAGAGTGGAACCATCCACCCTCCAGTCCTGACTATGGTTCCCTCAAATTATTTCCCGTTTCGAGTTTTGAAGAAATTTCTTTTGGACAGCGTTTTTCAAGCAATCAACAATAATAGTTAGAGGAATATTTTAAGAGAATTTGTGCGCACCTCTTAGAACCAATCTCAAGATGTATTTTAAAAAATAGATTAAGTTTAAATAAGCTATTATTATAGTATTTTCACATACTTTACCTTCAGGAAACTTTTTTGCTTTGAACTTGGTCTTGAAATACCAAATTAATAGGCCACAGCTTGAAAAACTTGAGAGACATGCGAAATAGACATCCCAACTAGTCAAAGAAGAAATTATAGCTAAAAGCATGAGTTTTTTGTTTTTGTCACCACGTTATTATTTTCATTAACAACTGAGCAAAGATTTTGCTACGGCATAAGAAAGATGCTCTTCTCTAAACGAATAGGAAAATGTTGTTATACTATGAAACGCAAAGTTTCCTATAAGAGCCACTGGCTTCTTCGGAGTCGGAAAACGATGAAAAATGAGAATATTTAGGAATCGTCTGAAATTAAGAAATAAAGGTAGAAAAGAAGGAAAGACAGTCAAAATAGTTTAGCAGAAAGCAGATTATGATGAAAGCAAATTGTAAATGTTTGGCTGCAAAGTATGACGTTCTGGACTGTTGGAAATGATTTTGAGAATATGTTAGAAGACTAGAAGAAACTCAAACGTAGTGAGCATCTGCTTGGATATTACTTTAAACATCCGCAGTGTTTATTCTAATGTTTTCGTCTGAATATGTGATAGATGGATCATCTTTGAAGAGTTTAATTACAGCTTTAGACGTGGTTATTAAGCAATAAATCAGACTATCGTTATCATAGTATCTAATGTCACTGCATTTCTATTTTAATAATCTATGGTACGCTACTGGCTAAATAATAAAGTTTATCACAATTACTTAATCCGTTTTCACTTATTAATTATTATTATTATTAATAATAATAATCACATACCATAAATATCGACACTACAAAAACTTTTGATAAACTTCTTGATAAACTTGCATCAAGAGTTATTTTAACTTAAGATAAATTAAGATTTATATGGTGCAAATATCAGTAAACTCCAGGAAACGAGGAACCAGCTAACAATACTATTTATAGTTAGTTTGCAGCATTTACTGATTTTATTACATTGAAATAATGTGATGAAAGGTAAAAACGAGACTTTCAAACCATCAAATTCAAGGAAAAAAATAAACTACAATGCCAAAGCCATCTATATTAATCATTTTTACAGGATATAGGATATACTCAAGATAAATAATCACTAAATAGAAACTGGTGTTATGGATTTGCAAAGAATTTCTTATTCGCCTAATAACTGTGCCTTCAGCTTTCTTTCGTTATTGTAAAACCTAAGTGACAGTTAAATCCGAAAATGTGCTTCTTTCGGAAGCATTTAAAGACACCTAAAGTAAATGACCACTAATCTTCTAACAGTGTGACAGCACTAGAAGCGATATGTCGGTTTTTACAATAGAAGGATTGAATATTCTTATCTTGC
>VTPC01007631.1:21228-84805 GCA_011009095.1 Ignelater luminosus
GGTTGGTTGTGTATTTATTGTCTAAATTATCGTTGTTGAGATAATTGGAATGGTTTATTATATTTAATTGCTTATTTACACTGATATTTTTGTTGTTGTTTGTTGAGCTGATGTCTGCAAAACTTCTGATTTGTCCTTGTCTTTCAGCCTGTAATTCTTAAATAACGACGTAGTATTGTTGAATCGGTCTTTGAATCTGCAAGAGATTTTGATATACTTAGTCCAGTGTCAGTTAGAAATTGTCGTAGATTACTTTGGTTTAGTTATCATACGTAGCCTTCTGCATATTTCAACATATTTTAGTGGTATCTCAAAATGCTCAATAGCAATCTTCAAAATAGTTTTATATGTGAAGTCAAAACCTTCACGACTTAATAAAAACGACGACTAATTTCGATTATGTCACTGTATAATTTCTCCCGTGGCTGTTGTGCAAAGAGATACAGAATATCAATACTAAGTTTAGATCTAAAACCACTTTGCGTTTTGGTGAAAAATCTTCTCAGTCTTTTAGCCGTGATTGCGACCCTGAAACCGGAGCTTTACAGAACAATGGAAACACTTGGATGTATTAAAAGTATGTTTGGTGTAAAGGTACTTCGACCTAAGTTAGAGTTTGACCAGGTAAGCCTTTGGAGTTCTTTAGATCGTGACGGACTTCCGATTCTTCTGAATCAGACAAGCCTTTCAAGTAGACTACTGTTTTGGGATTAGCAATCATTCTTATTAACAACAAATCATTTTGTTTTGGAAAACTTTCGATATTAACTATATTAACTAAAGGTAAATAGCAGATATGCACGAGTTTGATGCACTAGTTTTTCGAGCCATAGAGTTGCTCGATTCTTTCAGATTGATGAAGTTTTCCATGCAGATCGGGCAGTTTAGTACAGTCGGGCATTTTGACCAAATTTCTAAAGGATGTTGATTTTGAGTCGGGCTGTTCTTTTTCTTAGACGGCTAGGGCATTTTAATTTTGATCTGCTTAAGAGCTGTTTTCGAAACTGCTCTTCTTACTCATTCGCTTTATATAATATATCAATTGCAGAGTTTACTCACTGATATAATGCAGAAGTCAGAGAAGATTGAAACACCTTTGCAGTTTGAGAAGTTGAGTATTTTCATAGCATTCTATATAAAACTAAATTTGTTTCGATTAGCACAAATTTAATTTATTTAAACAGAGCAAACTACTGACACTGAAACGTTTTACTGTTACATTTTGTCAATAGCAAGTAAATTGATGATGTGACAAAGATGAAAACATCGAATACTTAATAAATCAAAAAGGAAGTGAAACAAACAGAGGCATGAATTCAACAAAAAGTCTTCGCATTGCTAACCGTCGTTTCTGGAAATTGCAAAGGAAGTCTTCATCGCATTATTATAATTATTTAAAATTTCATTCGTTCAGAAGCAGAGTGGTACAAAAACTTGAAAAACGAAACACGAATTCAAGATTAACACTTTGTCAACAATCAATTTTCGCTTAAACTAGCCGGAATAATGCGATGAGTATTAAAGGCATAGAAAAAATAACCTTCAAAAGAAGTCCAGATCTTTTCAATTTAGATAATTCCAAATGAACAAAACTGTCATCAACGTAAATCCCAAGAACTACTCAGCATTTTAAGCCAGTCTATATAATTCGCTATAGCACAGTTCGTTGATGATCTGTACTTCGGTTTTTTATTTTCAGAACAAGCGTACTTTTGCAGATACTATTATAAGTATATTTTCGATAATACTAAATAGTTTTATCTGCGATTCTGACGAAATTTAATATAAAAGCAAACATTATGTCTCGGTGTCTTTAAATAAAATTGTAGTTGACTCACAATTTAAATGTAAGGAAAATATAAAGAAAAACATATTACCAATAATCTGGCAAGTGATAAGTTACAAAGTTTATAAGGTTAAAACAAATATTTTTATTTTTCACGCCAGCCACTTTTACGACATTCCTTTTTCCATTTAAATTCATTATAATAATTTAATAATACGTAACTAATTAGTGCGAAGCAGATTTTAAAATAAGTCCATTTAAATGTCTGCCAAAATGTGGGTTTCCCATAGATAACACGAAAAGGGTTGTTGCACTACGTTTTTACACATTAAAAACTACAAGGTCGTCCCGCTTGGCTGGTTACATTTTGGTAACTCATCTAATGCAAAGTTCTGGTTATTTAACTTTAATTAAAGTATATTCAGTTTTTTTATGATTTCGTGCACTTGAGATAAAATCGTAATAAAAATTGTTAGAGGTGTTATAAATGTATCCCGGGGTTCTTCTTTGAAGACATTTTAGAAGGAGGGTCTATTCTCATCCGGTCAATTTTCACCCCCTATTTCTCTTCGTAGATTTATCACCATATTTCGATAGTGGGATCAATAATTATAGAAAGTATATTGTAATTAGTTGCCGGCGGTGGATTGTAAAAGGTAAATTATAAGTCTGATGTGAACTAGAACTACAAATGGAGGCTGGGCAAAAATGTATAGCAGTATTGTATTAGAAAGAAAATTCACATTGTTTTAAAATCGATGTCACTAGTTGTTTCTTGATCATAAAGTGACAGTTTATTACAATTTTAAATTATTTAATATTTATTATACGATCTCGATAAGATCCAGAGCTCAGACGTATTCGTTAAGTTGTACATTTAAAAATGGCGTCACTTGCATTACATAAAGTTGTGGACTTTAAATGTAACTCGATATAAAATGTAAACGCCGGGAGTTATGCACAACGGTTAAAATGACACCTCATTATCTTACTTTGCAAATATTTGTAACTGATACAGTTCAGTATATATGAATCAGTGAAACAACGTAATTTTTTTTCCTTCAATCCCGTAAATAACTGACAATGCTTATTTAAAAAATTATGTTGAGCCTAAAAAATCAACAAAAAGTCAATTAGTACTTAACTGTACATTACTTAGAAATATGTAGAATCCGTTGGGACACAAAATCAAGAACTTTCCCGTTGAGATTATACTTTATCATTCTTGGTCATTTGCATGCCAGTACAAGACTTAAGTGTGGGTTTAAATTTCATGGCAATAAAATTTAATTTAATTGTATTATGTCTTAATAGAAAATAAAACTGGTCTGTTCTAAGAAATGCACACGAGGCAAAAGGTTAGCAGGCAATTTTGGATATTAAATAAGATATCTCGTTTATTTGTTCGTAACCGAGAAATCAATTCTCCAACTACTACTATTTGTTTTGGTTCTATTTAAGTATAAGATTTATCTATTTTTATCGATACTCAAAGTAGGATTATACGAGAAAGATGATTCAGAATAGGTAAGATTATCCACGAAGTAATTTGATTTTGTTTGTTAAATCTCATCAATGAAATAAAAGCCTGTAAATATTACACAATATGTACCTACACAGTATAAATCTTTCTTCAAGTTAGAAAACGTACAAATCTTCATCTATCCTAGAATTGGTTTTTTTGCTATGTTAATTATATCGGCCGTAATTTTCTTTTTAATATAAGGCAGTTTTCTAATTGTAAATTTTATTTTTAATGTGTCATCAATCATTATGTATATGTAGAGTTGTTCTCATATATTCTGCCTTGTCATAATACTACAGAGAAGCTTTCAAAACTGGAATATCGATAAAAATCTAAACAATGGTATAGTATCATTTTAAAATGTTTTTGGATCGTCTCGCTCATCGTAGCAGAAATTTTACTGAACGAATCAAAGCATTTATATTTTACTAACAAGTAGAATTTCATAATAAAAAGAAAACGTCAAGGAACGATATTATAAGAATTATGCTTCTGATTTCATTACAAATATTGTAAATTGCGTAAATCAAAATTTTTATTCTCAGACATAGAAAAGTTGAACTGGCCAGTTGAGCGTGTACAGCCTCTTGAACTTGAGAATATTGTTCTTTAGCTTTAGTCTTCCACTACCTTCAAAATATCAGGTTACTATGCATGACTTGGTTTGAAATTTGAATTTGGGCCAGACTTTATTTGTAAAAACCTCCGACGTTTCGAGCCTTTATTAGGTCGTTAGGCTGGTCAAACCATGACGGATGATACTGAGATACCTCCTTACAAAGCTGGTATAAACTGGAACGTTTAAGTTATAACCCAAAAGTAATGTTGGTAGGATTAGTGGTGAAAACGATATTGAAGATTCACATATCTGGATCAGTTAGTACGCAAAAAAATATTTTCACTTACATTGAAGCAAAGTATCCGATACAAGAACATTCAATGATGTCTATTGACAAAAACTTCATTACAACAGAGAAAACAAGAAAACTACAACTAGAAACAGAGGATAATCCTGAAACTTAAATCGAACTTATTAAGCCATGCAGAAAAAAGAACTTTTTGACGTGGTCTTGGATCAGCACAGCCTTAGATCTGATGGGCTGCTTACCTTATCAAACTTCAAAATATCAAAGGTATGCAAAGTATTTCAGAAACCAGATGTGTCCTCTTTGAAACAGAAAGGCCTGTTCATGTCAGGAATCCATGACAGATAATACTGAGATACCTCTTTACAAAGCTGGTATAAACTGGAACGTTTAAATTATAACCCAAAATTAATGTTGCTAGGATTAGTAGTGAAAACGATATTGAAGATGAAGAGGACGTCGAGAATGATAGACATATCAATATTTATGTGTTTTAAGTTGTTTTGTTACCCAAGAGAATACACAAATTCCTTATTTCTTAAGTCTAAATATAATTTTTGTTTTTATTGAAAGCTGAAGCAAGATTCCATATTCCATTACACTCCCATTACATGTGACGATCTAGGATGAGAAAATCATAAATTTTGAAAAATAATTAAACACGTAGGAGAACATGAAAATGTTGCTCTGGTCCCTTAAATTGCCAGAAAACTTTTACAACTTCCTATGACACAAATATTCTGCTACTGGACACTGGGCAGATCGTAGATGTGCTATTATCTAACAAATTTCTGGTCAAGGTTGGGTCCTTATTCAACAACGGCATGCTATTTCTAGTGTCCTTCAGGAATTCATACTGGGCATTCTTTTCTACTTGATATACGTTTGAGATGCGCTCTACTTCTTTACGCAATTGGCTGAAAGTTATAACGAAATCTCATTTTCGACTTTCAGCAAAAGAATGAAATGATGTGTTGAACGGCTCATCCTTTTAAATTTTAACAACATTAAACTTCATTATGAATACATTGTTGGTGATAATAAATTCGTACTTTTAGGACCAAGACATAACTGAAAATTCGAGACCAAACTGATCTGTACATATTTCTTCAATTATCCAAAAAGTCAATTTCAGTTAAATATTGATGGGTATAACATTTCCAAGCCTCATTAAATTTTTCTTCTTCTTCGATATACGAATATCGTCTGAAATTCTTACCTGAAGAAGGACTACAACTTCAATTGATTTAACCAGTTGTTTGCTTTGAATAGCGACGTCTTTAAACTGAAATACAAGTCAAGACTTGTTCTTCCTAATAATGACGTCGTTACGGCTCCTCTAAATGCTTCAATGCAAAACTTGACAACATTTTCATATCTCTTGTAAGTTAGTGCAAAAATATAGTTATCCTACGCTTATCATGGCCCGCCTTTTTATTTCTTTTCATACTCATTATAATCCTCTATAAGACTCGTTATAAATAAGTTTTTTCCAAAACTGGAGATGTCAGTAGTCAAGCTGGTGATCTTTGCACGGCAGAAAACTCGTTTTGGACTTACCAGATTTAGAGAAATGGTTCTTGGACCGTCTACTTATTGTGTAGATTTTCAGTTAGACCTAAAAAGGATTCAGATTTGATCCGGAAGGTTTTTGGTTTTTGTTCTGGTCACGAATTCATCCGCTTTCTTGTTGCTGAAGAACCCGTTACGTTTCGGTACCCCAACGAACCTTACAAATTTTCTTTCTGTTTCTAAATTTTTTGAGATCTCAGTATAGACAAGGATAAATAGAGTTCCAGGCGGGTAGATCAGCTTAAGTACTCATCAACTACCGTCGGAATTCTTCTCAGATCGTCACTAGTCAAATTACGTAAAACTCTGCATTCTAAACTGACAATTCTTTTGGTATCATATCTTGATACTATAGTTTACAAAAAAGTTTTGAGAGTCTTTTCTCTGCCTTTCACTTTGATTTTATCCTCGGTGCCTATTCCATTTAATATTAAGCAATACTAGTTGACAGTAACAGTAAAACTGTACGAATGCAAGACATCCTCCGGTTCAGACTTTCGTATTGTATCACTAAGTGGCCCATTTTAAAGTTTGACTAAAAGGGTTTCAGGTTTTTCGAGCTTTTCGGGTCAATAATAATAATTCCATAATAAAAGTTGACAGTTTCTTCTATTTTATCTATTTTCGTATCATAATAATCTTGAACAAAAAGCAACTAAAGATTTTGAAACTGAGATCTTCTGAAAAGAGCATCAGTTGCTTCTTAGTGCTGATACTTTTCTCTTGCACTTGATGGCAGAAACAGAACCAATGTCTATATGATTATATCCACATGATTCACAAAGCGCATTTTGACATAACTTCCTCTCTGAAAGAGTGAATTTCTTTCAAGAAGACTTTTAGAGAAAGGCGTTAGTGAGTTTTTTGGATTAGAAGAAAAGGTTTTGTGGTCAAACTGTTCCCTGAAGAGTTAAATATAGATGTAAATGCTCTGTAATGTGTTTGGTATAATGGTATTTGGTATAATTTGGCTTTCATCTCAGGTTTTTGCTGTTATGACTTAAAAATTCAGGGAAAACTTAAATAACTTCCAAGAGATTGCAATTTATTAAATTACTAGACAATGGCCAGAGATTAATTTTAATTAAATACCACACTACATTGTTTTTTTAATTGCGGACTCTTTTCGCAATTGTGGGTACACGTATATGTTTATTTTAATTAATGAATCATTAGGATTTTAATTTTATCAATTACAGCAAAGAGGGAATAACTTATTATGTAATTATTCGAGATGCACCGATTGCAATGTTATTAAGCGAAGATGCAATTATGAGACCTAGTTCTGTTATGGGTGCCTGCTTTTTAACAATCCATTAATACTTAGCACGCGCTTGCCTACCAGGCAGAACAATCTAGTAAATCATAGACGTCCACTGCAGATTTAATACAATTATCACTTATTATTTGGATTCCATATATGCGTAGTTATCTTTATCTCTTGCATCTTATGAAAGCTGGTTGATGACCTCTATAAAATAATGTTGTTACGCCACTGCATTATAATTGTTTTTGTATCTGCCTCTTAAAGTACTTAAATAAAGTTGCTACTGTCAATTAATAGTTAAGTACACAAGTATTATAATCAAAACTTAAAGAAGAAAGCGGTGGTAATAATGTTTACTAATTACCTTACGGATGCAATTTTTTACTGAAGTTGTAATATCATTTTTATGATGTCTGGGTTTTAATAGGCCCAGAATAATTATAGTTGCATTTGCATTTATGTTGGTATTATTTTATGCACCAACACTGAATGAAGAATAATCATATACTATATAAAACAAAACGGGATTAAAACGAAGAGATTATATCAGCAAAGTAATAATTCATTCAAAACAAATTATTAATCAATTTTTCAAATCTTTAATTACTTAAAGTATAATGAATTAATGATGATATGTTAATTTTTAGCATTAAGAAATTTATAATTTATTTAAAATTAAGATGTCATTAAAGTCAATCAGTAATACTTTTAGCTAAATTATTTAAATCATTTCTTACTCCAATAATACACTCTCTTTAAGTTAACCGTAACCGTAGCTTTTTAATTAATTAAAAGGCAACATAAATATGCATATGAAATTAATTTAAAGCCCAGATAATGTAGTAGTATGTATATATTATACGGTTATAAGTTTTAATAAAAATTGTTATGCATTTTTTTCTTCTTATCCTGTTTCCTGTGATTTACTTGCATTATGAATAATTAAATTGTTTTGCGGAGTTATCCTTTATTATTAATTAAAGCTGAATTTTAAAATATTACTAAATACCTACATTACAACTATTGCATTTCCAATTTATTTGATCGTCTGTTTTCTTCTAGTCTGTACACCAACTGTAACATCTCAATCTCTGATGCTTTGTCACGGTGGGGTCCTATTTCTGACCGATCTCGAATTTCTTCATTCTTTACCTAGCAATGTAAGCCCATAGCAACATTTACAAAAATTCCTTGCCACAACTTTAGCTTAGTTTTAGATTTAGATGACAGTCCCTTGCCTGTTAGAGAAACAGTTGGAACATTTAAGGTTTATTGGTAGTTTACGAAGAAAGACTGTTGAACTATTGATAAGTTATTTCTGGCATATCATCACTACCATCTGCTTGGAAAACTGCTCAGTAAAACCTTTTAACATAATTATTCTTTTTATATTTGGCAACCAACCATTTTCTGACATACAGTTGTCTATTGGCAAGTCCGATTTAGCTACAAGCTCAAAGAATCAAGAAACAGATTTGACTCTCTGGTTTTGCACCAAAAAATTGCTATGATAAAAATTAAGGTGGGTCAGACCTTCGGAACGAAATCTTTAAGTTGGAGTTGACACTATTATAGTAGGTCTTATGACCTCTGTCTTTTAATATTTTTAAAAACCTTTAATAACTTTTGGCAATAAAGGAAATGTTGTTATTGATCTTGATAAACCTAATGATGAAAAAATGATGTTTCTCATTGAGAATGAGTTTTAAATTTTTCTTTTAAAAGCAAATCTTATTTCTATCCATACAACTTGTCTACTCCAAGGGTACAACATCACTATACATACATTCTCCTTAAAACTCACTAAAACATTGGTTATTTTCCTTGCTGTTCTGTTCCTTCCATACGGCAACTCGTCTTCATTTTTTTGCTTATCAAAGATAAAGTCCCTTTTTATATCAGATCTTCAATTTTCTACTTTTGGTTTCGTGTAAGCTTTTGTTACTTGATAGTTTTACTCTTTTATCGTTCATCTTCTCATCCAAAATTGTATTAAACGTAATTTTGAATAGACTCTAAATGTCTTCTGCTGAATTACGTTGAATTGCTTCAAGAAACAAGTTAATTGCATCATAGAGTCGAGCTTAGCTCTTTACGTAGCCTTCTGCGGTGATTAAAGCTGAGACCTCACTTAAAATGGATAACTTTCGTTCATTAGTTAATACCGGGTTTCACCTTCCACGAATAGCTCACGAGCAGGCTTTGTTCGCCAGCAAGCTGTCTAAAACAGCTAATACTGGAACTTGGAACTTCGTTTTCCACCAAGTCACCTACGGCCGCTAGCAATCGAGCTTTGCCCTCGACCAAGCTATTCCTGCTGATTAAGATCGGTCTTCACTCTCCATCACGCCACCTAGGACAACCAGCGGTTGGGTTTTGCCCTCCAATAAGTTACCTTACATGGCTAATGGTCGAACTTAAAGCTGCTCCTTCCACTAAAACCAATTTTGAAGCCTCTTAGTATTTACAATTTTGTATTCTTGTGATCTATAATAATCTTAATGGCAATTGGCGGAATTGTATGCTTGCCGGGTTTGCTCATCGATGTACAACTGAAATACCCACTTCTAACCTATATAAATACAAAGATCTTTTGTTTAACTATTTAACAAAATTTATTTTGATGGATTTGATTGATTATATCTTGATTTGGTTTGGCTCTAAATAATGATTTTCTAAATGATAAATGAGGAGAAAGAAATCTTTTTAAGTTTATATACTAAGGTAGCCTGCTACAACCAAAACCATAAAGCAATTTGTATTGTGTTTGAATAATAGAATAGTAAAAGTTGTACAAAAGTGAGAACAGATATAGCTCGCAACAGTTCTCGCCCTTAAGAATGTGGGTTTCTTACGTTGGCGATAATGTGCAATATAGGATACGAAAATGGCGACAAATTGTACCATAAACATAATCTGGATAGATTCCAACAAATCAATGCCATTGGAAAAAGTAAAAAGTTTATTCAGATTATTTCTAGTTATTTCATCTTCTTGGGACCTCTATATGCTTAGAGATCTCTGCATTGCAGACTTCTGCGTTTACTATTTAACTATCGGGCTTCGCTTTCCACGAAGGATAACAGTCGGACTTCGCTGTCCATCATAAAGCCATCTGAAATGACTAATGGTTAAGCTTAACTTTCTGCCAGTGTTGGGCAAGTTTAGTCAAACTAAAAATTAACGATTACGATTAAAAAGTAGCTGTTAATCGTCAAGAACGAGTAACTTAAACTATATATTTTTAATCCTAATCGTTAATCGTTAGTCCGACTAAAATGTGCCCAACATTGCCTGCAGTGGCTAACGATTAGGCTCGTCCTTCATCAAACTTTCAAAGCTTAGACTTCGCACGTGTCCTGGACTTGAAGAAAAAAGATTTGGTCACCTTATACTACCAGAACTACCAATATACCTATGTACTACAAGTTTTGCGTCAAATGCTATAACTGCATTTGTATCATTACCAGGAGAAGTACTTATGTCTGAAGTATTACTCAATTCTATTCTAGGTTAATAGCGTTTCTGGGCTTTAGTGAAGCTTCAATCGATGTTTGATTGATTCTATCACAATCTGCATTTTAACTTTTACTGAATTCTCAAAACTAATCAGTTTTCACAATTATTGTAACTATAAACAAAAACATTTCTAATTAAGCTTCTTAATCAGCTGAGTCTCAGTCTGCTATACAACTTATGCAATTACAGATAATCGCTTTATTACGCGAACAACAATTAACACTTAAGTCAGAATATCAAAAAATCGCTTTTATTCCTAATAAAATTACTCCCATTTCTAGGTTAAGTAGTAGGAATCAATAAAGAACTTAGCATGTACTATAAAACTATAATAATAGTACAGCGCAAAATACACATAAATATAAATCAATTTAAATATGAATAAAAATCGTAAATCATTTTTAGGTATTGATTAATCGATTATTTGATTAATTCATTGATGAATAATTAAAATGCAAGTATAAACGATTGTTTGTTAAATCGATTAATATATAAATTACTTCATTTATGACTCATATCAATCAACTATTATTTACAATTTACAGAAAGAATTGTTAACCACAAAAACTAGTAATTTAAAAGGGTGTTGATCTTGGTTTTTGTTATTTCGACATTGTCTTACTGCACATAATTAATTATGTCATCTAACTTTTAAGAAAATTAACATTAATTCTGTGAAAATGTCTAAATATATATACTTATTTTAATTATTATACGTCATGTAAATAGTTAATTGTACAATATCAATCATGAGAAGACTGAAAAATATACAAGCACATAATTAATCATCATCAAGTATTTTTTCTTGATATTTCTTCTGTAGGGATTTCAATTTTTTACTAAGAATGAATACTGTAAATCTGACAACCATGAACGGAAGAAAAAGAAGCCTTTTAAATATAAAACCTTTAAAAGATTTCTTGTTAACTTGTAGCAAGTCACTTTTCTCTTGTTGCTAAGCTATTGTACAAGCCGTCCAACATCGGGTTCTAATTGATTTTAGTTTTCTTTGACTTTGTAGATTGCAAAAGCTGGGTTTTATTAATTTTTAAAGTTTATTTCCTGAAAAAGAATCTCAAAAATATTCTTTTCTAACCTCAATCTTTCAACATGATATATGTATACCTTTCTTTTTATTTTTTTATATGAACACATAACCTACAAAATTCTTCCTTTCTATAATCTCAGCAGAGGGATTCCTAAGAGTCTTGCCTGCATAATCAATTTACGAGGGAACCATGTCGGTGATATTCGCTTCATTCAGCATCGTTTGGGCATTCTGGAGTACTTAAACCTTTACCATCAATCCTTTCAGAGAGAAAGAAGGAAATAAAAGAAGCCTTGTCCAAAAATACAAAACCTGATTGAAATTTCTTGACACTTTTCTTATGCAGGTTACATTGGGCAGATTTCTTTGTAGATTAGTGATTAAATAGTAGATTGTTTTAGAGGACAGCTTTTAATGAGTCACCTTCTATCTTCTATCTATCTTTCTCTTTGCAGATAGATGCGCGCTTCAAAAATTAGTGTGGTAGTTACATGAAGCACCCTATAATATTTCAAGATCTCTTTCAGGTCATTTTCGCAAAAAAGATAAAGAAAGTAACGTATCCATTTACAATTTTCCTCTCTCATGTTTTGTATGCTGCAACCAGAACTGATGAATATTCTTGAAAATCCCCATTCGTCTTCAGAAGACTCAGTCTGTCACACTTCAGCATCCGACAATTCCAGTTCAACAGGCAAATTCCCAGATTTCTTCAAAAACTTGTTCACATTTCTTTGTCATAGATTTAGTACTGGGAATCAACTGTATCCTGCTTTTAGCCTGGAACCCAAAAAAGAAAACGTTATCCAGAAATATTCAGATAGGTATGTTCTAGAAAAACTGTCCCGGAACACCCACGGATCGTTAGGGCTGTAAAAAGCTGATCACACGAAATTATATTTCAATCAGCAAAAAACAGACTAGTAGAGTTAAAAATAAGTGATTTGATTTACACTGCGTAATCAGAGTGTGGTCCCTATGGCAGTGGTAAATACCACCCTAGTTACAATGTAGATCATTAAATCCCAAGCGATAGTATCTAGTCTTCACTCTAACACAAAGGGATAGAACATTACGTCTCTCCCAGACGTTTGTTTCGGCAAGATATACCTACATGGTAAACTTTATACATGACAGACAACTTTATATAATATGATGAAAAAGGGCCCATTCTTGAAATACCGTTTCCGTTCTCATTTTGCTGCTGATCGTTTGAAACTAACCCGTAGTATTATAGCCACTACAATTTTAAAACATGAAAACAAACTTGGTCTTCTGAGGTGTTGATCACAGCAGTTACACGGACAAAAGTTGTACAGTACTTTCTTCAGAACAGACAGTTTGTGTAAATATAAATTAAATCGTGCCAAATAACATTAGGTGAATGTCATCATCTGCACTCGCATATGACTTTGTTAAAACCAAGGATGTAATATATTACATAAAGAAAGTGGATAAGCACAGGTACACTTAAGATTTACTGTGTGAAACTTGGTACTCACCCAAAAAGTATTTATATTATTTGCATATAGATAAGGGTTGGGGTGGAGCAACTCTATTTGTACAGGAGTTTTGATGGAATTTTTAATTGGACAGTGCAGAATTTTTTTATTGACTTGAATCAACTATTTACTGGAAGTTGAGATCAGAGAATTAATATTTTCAAGTTTCAAAAAGACCCTGAAGATCTAAAAAAAAGTTAAAAATGATTTTTGTTTTTTTCAACTGCAGCTCTTCGCTTTTTTTATGCTTTAAATAAAAAATACTCCAGAACTCATCAATCTAGAGGAAAAAGCAATAAGAAGGCTAAACCCGATATTGTGAAGCAACCAGCTATCAAAGAAAACTAAGACGATGATTTATAACACCAGAGTAGAAATTATAGTCACGTACTGATCGGAAATGGCAGACAAAAATACAAGACAATTAAAGACAATTTAGACGGATTTCATGATAAGAAGCTGTAAAATCTCCCATAGTCAACATGTCGCAAACAACAAAATTCTAGAGAGAATGGAAGTAAATAGAGCCATAATAGGAACCATAGAAGAAAAAAACAGAAGTGGTATGGACACATACAAAGTCTATCAGAAATAAGATGGCCAAAAAGAGTATATGACTGGAAACTGCCATATAGACGGAAGAAGGGAAGGCCAAGAATCACATGGAGAGACGGGGTACAGAAAGCAATGGAAGATAGACAATTAAGAGGGGAAGATATAGAAGACAGAGAAGGCTGGAGAAGAGGCACCGATAAACGCCGACAGATGTAGAAAACTCGGAAGAAGAAGAACTCATCACGTAAAAACGACTGTAAGTCAGATTCCCAACTTTTTCTAACACAATACTTTTTTCCTTGGTTTATGGTTTGGTTTGAATTTAGGATAGCTCTGCACTGCAAATTCACGATGTTACTTACTATGCGTTGACTGTACATCGTATAACACTAAGGGCCTATGTTTTCTCTGCTGAACTACGAACAGAACGTCATCCAAGAAGGAAGGAGAATTAAAGTTTCAGAGAACGTTTCTTTTTTATTGAATCACACAATATCTACAGTTCTGGCTAATTCCGGCAAAATCGTTTAAAGTGATTTGTTTTCTAAATAATTTCTTCAGTGACCCTTGTTTGTACAACTGTAGCTCAAGATCGGTATGATCACCTCATAGACTAATGAAGTTTTGAACCTTACTTTCGTTCACATTTATTATTCAATAACTTTTCATTATTAATGTTTACCCAAACGGGAATTTCTGATTGCAAATTTATAGTTATTTGCGCAATTGCAATTTTCTTTTGAGGAAATCAAGTCTGCCTAATTATTCCCTGCGCAAACACTCAGCTATTTGATAAAATTAGTGTAGTCTCTCCTGTATAAACATTAGGTATGCAATTATAGAGAAAAATAAGCTAAATAAAGTTAAAAATACAGTAATTCACTTCATTAGGGTATAACATTACAAAGCATACAGTTTATTATCAAAAGATCTGCTAGACCGTGTGAAATTTCGGCAAGGTAAAGCATAAAACCGCATTGTTACGTAGATCATAATAGTGTATCTGCAGGTTAAATCAGCAATACTGTAATTTTTTTGAATGAAACATTTGTAAATTGTTGGGTTGGCAGTAATTTCTTACGTTCAGCATTTTTTACGGAATGGTTTAAAAATTAAAGTTAACACGAACTTCAGAAGCAAGCAGCACCAGCGAAAGGCCGAGTAGATTTGCTGTCGAAAATGCGCTAAATTGATGATTTACACTTAAATAGTTTTCGGCTAATACTTTGATATTATCAATCAAAACTGGTTCTGTTCAGCCTTAGGATTATTTGACATCCAGAAGCATTAGTTGATTATCGAAATAGTGAATGGCTCTGATGACGTAACATACTGTGGATTTTTTTTATTTGAAATATTTCTAGAATTTATTGGCTTCGTCCGTTCATATACAGTTTTAAAAAAGGAAAACTTTGCATTAAATATTTACGAAGATTCAACTTGCGTTTTAAAAGATTCCGCTCGTATGGCTAATAACACCTTAATGAGTAAGAAATATGAATTATACTGCCAAAAGGCATAAAATAATGACTGACGAATGTCATGGATATCTAAAATGCAAACGTTTCATTCGTTAAACTTGCTTTCAAAACCTTTCAGAAATTCTTTTATGTAAATCGCATTAGGTGTTTCTAACTTAATACTCCAGGAATGTGTTGTGGCAGACTTTTCATTAACGAATTAAAAATCCTTTTTGGTTCAAGGTATACAATATTTCGGCTTAGAATTCCGTGAAGAATTAGCATAATAGGACTCATTAATTTATTTTACATTTCTGTTTGAAGCATTAGTCTACAATGCACCTTTAATTATATCCATAATCTTGTGAGTCACACTTTTGTCTCATGTCAAGTATACCAAAATTCCAATTTACTCCATTTTATTTTATCTAAATGTTGTTATTTCCATAATTGTTCAAAATTAGATGCATGCACACAGAGAATTTTTTCCAAAATTACTAATACTATCATTCCAAAGTATAAATCTTTCCTCCTGATAGAAAAAATGAAGATTATCTTCAAATTCAGACACACGGAGTATTTTTTGAAAATTTCATGCTTAACATCCAGCCATCAGGGCTCACTTTGACGCCCACTTGACAATGCCATAGTCTGCTTGTTGTAAATGGCTTGGTCAACATTTACATCATACATCGGTCCTTTCTAATTGCTATAAGAAAATCTCAGAGTAAGAAGGTATTCGAGATTGCAAAAATATAAGGAACTGACATCAACTACCGCCATTTTCTGCAGTCTCTACCTTCTGCACCGTCTAATTAAACCAAATCTAATAAAATCGAGATGTCTGTCTCTACGAGTAAAGTAATCTCCTCTTCCTGAACTGTTTTGGCCCTGAAAGTCTAGATTCCAGTCACAAGTATGTCCCACATTAAAAAAATGTTTTTTTTTCTCTTATTACACTCGTAACAAATAGAATTATCACTAGAATCATCAAAAGTAAAATTTTCCTTGTCTACATAATAGGTAGTTAATAAAAACTCTAATAAATTTAGATCCCAGCGATTTCTACTCGTTGATCATTTTGAATTTGTCAGATTCAACTACCAAGGTCTTTTGTTTTTCTACTGTTCCTGAATTTACTGCTGCTGCAGTGTCGTATGAGTGCAAAAAACAATTCTTGCTATTCCGTGAAATCAAATTTGAGAAGGGCTCATAAAATTGATTCAGTGCCAGAGAATTCATTATAGTTCAAGATCAAGCGAGTTGTACAGCCTTCGTTTGGTCCTTCGGACAAGTTCCACAAAACTATATGCGTAGTTTTGAATAGGAGTAGATGTAGTTATACTAGAGCAAATGTAGTTTGCAAGAATTTTTTTATTACCCTTTTCCCTATCAAGATTGAGTTAGACAGAACAGAACATAATTCCTCATGGAATGGCAGTTCGATATAAACTTGATACGAATACATTTGAATACGCATTTGGAAAAAGGTATTCTTTGTAAAAGCTACAGTTTTTAGCAAAATAGGCTCATGTTTACCTCAGTGCAGTGTTAAACTAATAACATTGATTCAAGAACTATAATGTTGATACTACGTCTTTGCTTATCTTAAATAACTACTGATGCAATATATCGTATGGTAAGAAGACATCAATAAAAAGGTTAAGACTTAATCGGGCAGATTTTAATTCAAAATTGCAATCGTGTCAATATTTCGACGGACACTGACTTTATGTTATTTTACTACTGCGTGTTGGCCGCCAATGGTATAACACAACATACCAAAACAGAAAAGCAACAAATGATTTGAAGAAATAAGCAGGGTTTGGCAAAACAACTAAAGAATTTAGAACTATAAGAGCGCCAAAGTTTCTAAAATAAGAAAACTGTTACTGTTTTTCTTTTGTTCCTTCTGATTTTGACTAATTCATTTTTTTGAATAAGGCGAAAACAGTATAGGAAGTGAATACTTTACCAAAAGCTTTACTTCAGTAATTTAAAGGTTGCCCCTTCTAAAGGATTTGATATAATGCTGCCCATTCTTCAAATCAAGCAGCAAGTGAAGAAAAAACATAACCAATGAAATGGAATGCAATAAAATACAAATCTTGCATGAGCGATAAATTAAAGAGCAGCAGTACGTATTATGATTAGAAAAACAACATAAAATGAATTTCCAGAATTTAAGAGATGACATCCAGCTATTGGTTACATCGTACAGTTAGTATTAACACAGTAGAAATAACAGATCTATGAACTCTGTAGGTATCTTAAGTCATCAAAATTTACTATTGAGATGGATCTCATTGCAAGATAAGCAAAAAAGTAAAAAGTAAATAATTGAAGTAAAAATTACTGGCGTGCTGATGTTTTACTTACTTGCAGCTTTTTGGATGGTTATTGTCAGTGTTGAGGTTACCTTCTTACGTGAATTTATAAAAGCTGTGCACTCTTTCCTGTCTTTGGCTAGCTCCACAATCCTTATCCAGTTCATATTTCTGTTTTTCATTTTTCCATCACTTCATTTCACTTATACTTAGGATTTTACAGCTTTTTCTTGCTCATAGCCTCCTTTTTCCATACAGTATTTGTTAGTCCGTTTAGAGGCATCCTAATGATGTACCCAAAACCATTTCAATTCTGTTAATCTGTTCAAGTAGCTCTACATCTAATCTTCTCTCCTTATTTCATTGTTTTACTTTTGCTATGCCCATACTTATAGTCAGTACTTGAGCAAAGATCGAACTGGAGCTCTACTGAAGCATTCTCTGATATTTGAAACTTATATTGAAAATACAATTTCGTAGTTATACGACGCGTGCTCATATTTACTCAAGGTAAAGAAACGAGCAACTTGAATTTAGCTTATGAGCTACGCATTTGTCTTACATCAAAACGTGCTTGCTCAAGTTAAACATAAACTGATTACAATTACAGACACTAGTTTTTTAGCAATCTCATTCCAAATGTCTGTATTTTTGAGGCTGTTGATTTTTTATGAAGATTATGCTCATAAATTAAGTTTGTATTTTCCAGCTAAATGTCAATTCTAAGATATTAGATAGAGCTCAAGTTCGAACTTGGCTCAAGTATACTGACTATAACTATGGGCACTAGTCTTAATGTTTTCAAAATATAGTCATCCTTTGTGTATCCTAAAAGACACTCAGATTAATTTGGTTTATAGATTAAATGATTCCAAAAGAGAAAAATTGCACTTTTGCTCAAAATTTGGTCTTCCTCAGTCTTCGCTTCCTTTTACAGAGAAGTCAGTGCTGTGCTCAATTATGCATGCATAGTAATGAGTCATTTTTGGTATATTCCAAAATAGTATTCTAGATTGGCTTGATCTTTGCATTAAGTATTCTTAAGATAGAAAAAAGTGTAGGTTTATTCAGTGTTTCATTTTTTTATAATTTTGCCTATAGAAACAAGTGGTGCATATCCTTCGAAACAATTGAAACATACAACATTACAAGTTGTATGAAAAGAATAAAAGTCAAACCTTAGAACAAATTCTCGAAATATGGTAGCCTAGAAACCCCGAAAAGCTACAATTTGAAAAATTGTTAACTCCAAAAAAAGACATGTTCATTTGGTAGATGACATTTCTCATTTCTGGGCGATTCCATTGCTGAAACTGATTCTACTGATTGTGAATATAATTAAACCCAAAATATCTTGTCTGAGTTCTATTTGAAACATGGACGTTGAAAGATGAAACCAGACGACGAACGAGGATGCTAAGATTTATGCTTAATCTGAAGTTGGTGTCTTTTTAGACGCAAAACAATTGGCAACTAAAACGCGACAAGAATAGGGTACGACGTCAGCAGAATTTTGTTAAAGGTTTTGGTAGGAGAATAAAGATTGATCAAAGACCAAAATTATCCAAGATACTGAGGACAAATAAATTCTCTAGTTGGGTATATTTTGAACCAAAACCGAGATCTTGAAGGTAAACGACGCAGAGGTTCTTGAGAAATCTAATTTGAATTATAAGCATCCTTCAGTGTACCAAAATTCCCTTAAAGGCTTTAAATGGTATTTGGAACAAGAATAATGACATCGAAGACATGTGGTGGGAAATCTCTCTGTCTAGCAAAAACTTCGTTCAAGAATAAAAACTGACCGTGATAGTGTGGCTTGTTCAAAAGTATAAGCTAAAGTTTATTTAAATCTTCTGAGTTGTTATCTTTGTCAAAGTGAAAGTGAAGATAAGTTTGAAATACTTGGAATGTCAAAACAACATTAGTGTTCCACATTAACATATTAGGAAATGAAGTACTGACCTATGCCAATATGATAGGTGTTGGGCAAGGCTTTTATTTATACCAAATATTGTAATAATGCATAAAATAGAAATGGAGAAAATCAATACCATAATCATACATCGATATGATCAAAAGAAATAATCTTGTTAGACTTTTTTGAGTCACTTCAACTGACGATTTGATTTGGTTTATCTTCAAGTACCATTTACATTTAATACATGAATTGTGATAAAATTAAAATCACACTTTTAAATAATTATTTTCAAAAGGCCTTTTCATTTAGTATCTGGCTTAGGATTAATATTAATAAGATTAGTGTAGAAAATTCAACAGAAATCATTAAGTATTTTACTACAAAATAAAATTAGATTTAAATGTGCAGCAGGTGTGAAAGTTAACCTTTGCAATTACATAATTACATGCAGTAGAAAACAAAATCTAAAAAGCACAAATAACAACCAATCAATGTTCAGGTACAAGACGTTACCAGGAGCGCATGTGTTAACGAAAATTCATTTACCCAACGTGACAGGTGTCAAAACATTTAAAATCTCCGAGCGGTTGTTATTAAAACCAGGTAATTAGAATGCAGAAACAGATAACGGGGTCAAAGTATCTAAAAAGCAAAGGATAATCGAAAAACTATTTTGCAACGACTATATAATACAGTGACTTCCGTTCACATGAAAACATCAGCAGCAGACGCGAAATTAAATAACTTGTTAGTGCTTGGTCGGCACATCAGAGTTGTCGCGGCACATGTGCAATGCGTCATCGTTGGAGTCTACACCAACAAGCAACATATGATTGACCATATGATCCGTAACAAGGAGACTACGGCATTTTCGAGAATGAAAGCGACGACAAGGGATGAGCGAGCGCCCGGCCCTTTAAACTTTAAATGGCCCTGTCTTTTCGGAGCAATACATCATTCACTTCAACCCCTGACCCGCTAACTCCTTCCTGTGGGCTAGACGTACTAATTATACTTTAAATTAGAATGAATGTGACGAATATAATGAGTCGGGGTTTTGTTGAAATTAACAAAAAGCCAAAGGGACCACCCGCAAAATAAAATATAATGCTAGTAACACCGGACGCGAGGTCAGTTCGTTTTATAAATATAAACAAGCCGGATTCTCGTTACTTTCGCTTTTTAAATGCTCACTTTATGTTCCGCAATTACGTGCTGCCAATGAGATGAAGTTATAGCGAAGTAGCGTTATGAATGGCGGCAAAATTATGGATGAAGTGAAGCGAGATGCCGCGTAAAACACTGCAGGATTATTAGAGCTTCGAAAAGCTCTCTACCCCGGCTTGAGCGGGAATCCTTCAGGTGGTGGGGACGGAATCGCCGGCCGCACCAGACTGGATTAGGAAATCCGAATTCATTCCGCTCATACCAAGCGAACGAAAGACATCGACAAGACTTGGAACTCGCGTACACAAACGCGAGATAACAAAACTTGGAACAAATGAAGCAACACATTCCAGAACTCAAATAATAATATCATTTCGATTCCGTAACCAAAACATAATAAATACTTAAGCACCTGTGATATGACAACCAAGCAGTGAAAAATTAGTGTTTTTTTGTATATTTTAAATTTTATATGTGTTCAATAGAAAATTATCAGGAACAACAAATTCCGGCGGTGTAACGTGAATTGCAAATATGGACTTGAAGTTGCTCTGTTGCGAAACGTCGACTACCGAAAATAGAGCTTATCCCGACAAAGTATTATTATCGAATCGCGTGTTGGACAATCTTTTGAAGACCGAAGAACAATATGCATTACCAGCCTCTTTTTTGCGAAAACAGACAGAGGTGACACCGCATATGCGCAAGATTGTGGCCGAGTGGATGATGGAGGTAAGCCTTTTATCCAAAAAGAACTCGGCCAATTTCTGACTTTAAACACAAAATTAGATTTTCCAACAGACTTAACAAGTTCATTGAGAAACGCTAATTATACTACACACTTTCAGTTGATGAGTACATTTTTGCGTGATTTGGTGTCGAAGTGTGTATTGACTATTTTTATTCGCAGTAAGTTGAAATTATCAAATTAGACCTGTAATTTAGTAAATTTTCTGTAGTAATATTGCAAAATTGATTTAAAAGACGAGTTTCTGAGATTTCACGTCATTTAAAGTAACACTTAAGTTTTAGTTTTGTTTAAAATTTGAAATCTATCGTGTCGATTATTTGTTTTAAAAGGGTAATCTTGGAAATTGTGAATAGGAACCATAAATTATAATATTATCAGTAGAATCATAAAAAATAAGAATTCTTATCAAGAGGAGCTTTAAAAATATAAAAATTATCGTGTGTTTTGCGTACTTGGAAGAAAATCTTACGTAATTTGATAGTTGGGATGTATTTTAACAATTCTACTTTTAAATTTCCCTTTAAATTTTACAATTGCGGCAGAGAATTCCAAAAATTCAAGAGAGGTTTAGAAATACAATCTTAAATAGCGATCCTTGATAGCATTGGAATGCCAACAATAAATTAATGTTGTAAATGTACATCCTGCATAGCGAATTATATCAAAGGTATTATTATTCACAATGCACAGATAAACGTCTGCATCTACGTAACTTAAATATTTCTAAGGTTAAATCAGCTGACAGGCGCGAGAGAGCTTTATACATTGTTTAGTTTTAAAATTGAGATTAGAACGTAATGATATACTCGATTTAAATGCCAGACAGGAAGGGTTTAAAGGGGCATTTAAAAGGAAAAGTTTAAAAGGTTTTAAATATCCATCGAGTTCATTATTCTTTAATTTAATACATAATTTACATTATTATTCTAATTATTCGCGTACGAGCGGAAATTTACGCCTTATTAAGCAAACTTTTATATACATCCTTCTGGTTTTCTCATGTTTCTTAAATTCCACTTGTACAGCACAAATTGTAGCTTGAAAAAATCGTAATAAATTAAGCTTGAAACAGGTGGCTGGTCATGACATCCTTATGGAACACACGAACGAATTTTAACAAACCTTTAAAATGCCCACGAAAACTTTTGCTTTTGTTAAGTTAACAATTTTAATAATAATAGTTCGGGAAAAATGCATTTATAAAATTCATTAGGCCAGTTAGTAACAGTACTGAATTGTTGATTGCAAATTCTGTCCCCTTTGGTGCCTCAACATTCCAGGGCCGTTGTCCTGAGTGGCCTTGGCTGCTTACGATAGCAAAACGAAGCAAAAAGAAATTCGGGGACACTAAAAATAAGGTAGTAACAGTAACTCGGGATGCATATATATGGAAGAAGTGGGTGGTGGTTGAAGAGGAAGCAGACAGATATGGACCTGCCAGACTTGTATGAGACTTCCAGACTTTTAAAGTCGTCCTTTTCAATGTCAGGAAATCACAGTATTTACATTTTAAAATGGAAAGTATTTTCGCCAAAATTGGAATTCCTACTATTTTTTCCAAATATAGAAATGAATTTCCGCATTCGATTAACTCGTTATTATCATGATGACGATTTTGTTGAAAATGAACTCGTTTTAAAGAATTCTTTCCTTGAAAGGAGAAAGTTATAGGTTAGACTAGTTTAATTTAAAGGGAATTTTGAATCTTGATATTTTTTTTAATAAAAACTAATTTTAACTCTCTAGAAACTTTCTATAAGTAGAAAATCAATTTTGTGCATTATTATAAATTCTGAATTAATTAAAATATTGTTTATCCTTTTATGTTTATCTTTATCATGGCATAAAAGGAATATTTTATGCTGTAAATGTATCAAAATAATTAAAATCTATTTATCACGTTATAAAATTAAATGGTTTTGATTTGCTTTTATTTTCAAAGTTTTCCCTCTAGAATAATTGCAATCTTAATGAAAAGTAACTCGATATTAATATTTCTTCAGTAATTATGTGTCGCCAACATAATTTCGAATAAATAATGATAGGATTTGCATAAGGATTTGGATATCGGTTACTGTGCGAAATTTTAGATTTAAAATTTAAATGCCCTGAAAACCAACTGGCGCTATCTGTATAAGATAATAAAGATATTTAGGGCACATCTATTACATAATATATAGTTTAAATGGGGACGTAGGTATCCATGAGACTGTTTACATAACGAGACGCCTAAAAATTTTTGTAAAATGATAACACAAATCTTGAGAAGCATTGTTTTGCTTCAACTGAATCTTCATACATAACAATGATTATATGCAAAGCTGATTATTTGAAAAACAAACAGTTCTGATCGTTCTTTTCAACATTTTAATTTATTTTATGTAAAACTTTTTATCTTGCTTAATTATTTAATTTTCTCCAAAACATCTTTTCATGGACAAAATTTATCAGAATTAATCAGGATTTTAAATTTGTTGTTTGAATTTTAATTTCCATTTAAATTTTCTTGATATTCATTTTTGCTTAAATGCAAATGCAGCAAAAAAACCATTTATTTTAGATCTAATGGATACATTTTTAAATTTTTTTTAAATCAAGTTACTCTGATTATATGTAAATCATCTGGGAACCAAACTCATACATTATTACATAAATATATTCTTGCACTTTTTATAAATACCAACCAACTACATATAAGATAATGCAAAATCTTCTAATTTAAGTCTAACAGAGCGTGTCAATATTTAAACAACCGAAAAAGCACAAACACACACAGCACACACATTTAAATGTGAACTTTCTTGAATTTTATTAATGAAATAATTCTGTATTTTTGTTCATATCTGAAGGTCGAACTTATCATCGCTGAAAACCACAGAATTTCCTGTCCTCTTACATTTATGTAACTTAAAAAAAATCGAAAAAAAGTGTTTTAATTTTCAACTAATTCAAATTCGTTTCTTTGTTTCTTTACAGGTGTGTGACGAGCAAAATTGTCAAGATGAAGTGTTTCCTTTAGCAGTTAATTTTATGGACAGATTTTTAGCAGTTCGATCTATAAGCAAATCTCAGTTACAATTACTGGGAACTTCGTGTATGCTTATAGCGTCAAAACTACGCGAACCTAAACCGTTACCTGCAAAGACTTTAGTGTTTTATACCGATAACAGTATCACAATTCAAGATCTTAGGGTAAGTAGTTTTCATTTTTAAAACAAATCAAAGAAGGCAGAATTAAAATATTAATGCTATCAAACCGATAAATTTACTGGAAAAGGCGGGAACGTTGCACTAGAATGATTGCAGCAGAATATTATCAATGTTATTGCTTTAATAGAAAAATGAAATAGGATAATGTTGTTATTATTTTTGTTATAAACTATAAGTAGGTTGGCGCGCAAAGTAACGTTATCATTTATGTGGGCATTTGGTGACCGTAAAGTGATAAGTAACCCCTTCCTTGTTCCTTATTGCTTCCATTCATTAGAATAATCTTGCCAACCTGATTGTTTAAACTTAATAACCACAATATATCCGCAAGAATCTTATCGTCATATTGTTCCCAATGTTACGGTGTTTTAAGTTCCATTGAACTTATGGGATTTAACCGTTGCTACGTTATCAGTTATAAAGGTATAATATATCGATCACTTCCTGGTTTGGTACTTTAACGGCACTGAGATCAAATAAGATCTAGCTCTTAATATTACAACAAAGGTTTAAAAATCAGAACCTGGAAATTTAAATATCCGGTCCCACTAGTAACAAAAGTCAAGCAACTGGACTAATGTGCAACAGACTGTAAAACGTTTTTGTAATATTTTGGTTTTTTAAAAAAATCGTCTTGCAGGAATTACTGGTTTTGTTGTTTACAGAGAGGAATTTTCAAGGAAAGAATTCAATTAATGTCGGTTTATGTACTTGAAACTTGTTAGTATACTTTGAGTAAAACCACATAACCCTTTTTCATTTTGAATTATGTACAAAGAAACTGTTAGAAAGAGCACAGCTGCTTTAAAGCGTTTTTCTGTACTCGTGAGGATTTTATCAACAGATATAGTTTAAATAAATATGAATCATCAATAAATGTGTTCTGGGGGAATCCCCAATAGTTCATTCGTGTGTGGCGTTATCAATTTAAATTTGTATTTGAATCTATGGTTCAAAATCAATCGAATCACTTTGGTGAAAAATCCAATCTGTAGACTTATAAATTTCTTATCCAAATCTGTGTTTTTGATTTACAAATTGAATCTGAAAATGTTATTTTCAATTTTTTAATTTAATCATCAAAAGAACTATTTACAGTGTAATCTTCATGGTCAAAAGACATCTTTAAAATGTTACTATGCCCAGACATTATTCATGGAAAGATAGCAGCAGTATCATTTTGATTAGTTCTAACAATCTTTTTTCTGTACATTGAATATTCTTGTTATTACTTATTACTTGTTACTATTCACTACTAAATTTAAATGGTTCACACAATGATGTAGCTAATGGAAAAAATAAAACTAATACTATTTTGACTGTTTTATGAATGAAAAGCGAAAGACCTACGAAGGATTATTTGTTGAATTTTCTTGGCCAAAATGAATTCTATTTGTTTTAAGATGAACCAGTTTCTCAATGAGAGAGTACAAATGATTTGTTTTTTGAAATGAGTATAAGGCACATTTATAGCTTTTATGTGCAAAAAAATATCAAAAGGTGTGGCTTTGAAAGACGAAAAACGAATTGCTATTAAAAGCAAAAGTGAAAAACGAAGAGTTCAGAGCAAATGTGTCAAAGATTATTTGGCAGAGCGCACCAAACAGCTAATTTTTGTCAATAGGTGAATTTCGATGTATTTTGTTGTTTAAAAGAGAACGAAGTATCTTAAGATTTTAATAATCATGAAAAGCAAACAAGACTGCACTGATATCATTAAATAGAAATTGTGGAAAATTGAAAAACTTTTCAAATACAAAACTACGCTTCGGAAATTCTCCCTATCCATATTATCTTGGTTAGTCTTGTCAATTTATACTCTGAACTCTAATATATTGAATTGTTCGAACTTGTTGCATACTATCTTGTTTTAACCTGAAGTGATGAGAACTGACGCTGGAGAATGTTGAAATTTCTTGCCAAACAAAAATTTTATATAGAAAAGAATTTTGAAAATAGTGCTTGCTGTCTCTAAGGTGAAAGTCAAATAGTTTTTCAAATTAAAGTAGTAGAAACGTGCAAAAGATTTTGATTTCTGATTGTTTTTTAATTTTATGACTGTGATTTGTCAAAAGATGCTGACTTTGAAGTCGAACATCAGATCAAGTGAATTTTCCAATTTTCCTGATCAGTTTCACCTTTCTAAAGTGGCTCTACTGCAGTACATAAGGTGAAAGAGGAAGATGATGCCCTGTTTAATGTGTCAAAAGCAGATTAAAAATCATTTGATAAAGCAGGCCAAACACGTAGTTTTACGCAAGTAAAAATTTTGATCCGTCAATTGAAAATAGAACAAGCTTTGTTATGTTGTATCAAGGAGAAATAATCAAAGGTCTTGAAAAGCATTAAAAGCATCCAAACTAAAAAGGAAATTAGTACTAAAAGTAAAACATAAAAATAAAAAGAATTTGACACAGCAGGCCTAACACCTGATTTTATTCAAGTCGAGATTTTGATCTTCTCTTCTGAAATCTATGCTTGCATTTATAAGTTGAAGATAGAACATGCTTTGTACCAAAGAAAAATTATCAAAGCTCTTGAAAAGCATGAAAAGCAAACAAGACTTCATTAATATCTATCATTAAATAAAGATGTGGAAGTTTTTCAAGCTTTTCGTTTCATTGTATCGTACTCCCAAAAAGTTCGTATTCAATGGGAAAAATTTGTATTTTTGTTTTTTCTTAAAAAACTTTTTGCGCAAATAATTCGTGTCTGTGTGAAAATCAAATACACACAGCAACTTTGATCTACTAAGTTACTAACTTTAAAAAGTATCAATGTTTTTGATTAGATTTTAACATGGCTTGATAAACTATCACCAAATGTGAAGCGTGGTATAGAAAATCTGTAATTTTTTCTGTCATGGCTTGAAGAAAAATGAAATGCTCAAATTTAACATTTTGATTACTTGGCTTTTATCAATAATTAGTAAACATTATTTCTTTCTTAGATTCCTAATTTTAGAACTTATATTATGTTTTAAATATTCTAATTGTTTACGCTTTGGTGCTTCTAGACAGACAGAAAGTAGCAAGTGTATCTAAATTTGTTACTGCAGACCCAATTTAAAAAAGAATAGAGAACAAGAATTTTTCCCATTTGCAACTTTTTGTCAATCGTTGTAAAGACTCTGTGAAAAAATGCTAAGTTTGCGATATAAATGCCTAAAAAGTTATTTTTCCATAACACTGTTTTTATTATAAAAATAATATACGAATCTGCCTTATAATTAAATAGAAAATGAAAACAACTAACCAAAATCGAAGAATGTACCCAATTCCGATAAGAAGTGTCTTTCCATGGTCACATCAGGTAGAAATGAATGAAACAACTTAACTTTTTGACTTGTCCTGTTAGGGCAATAAATTTTTATTGAAGCCAGATGCCGCCGACAACAATCTATTTAAAATGGCATTTGACTTTTTATTTGTAAATCGTCCCAGCTGGTTTGCAAATCTTTCTCTAATTGAAACATAATTAAGCTCTCTCTGTAAAGAAGATATTACAAATACTTTTCTTGCAAACAAAAGATTAAGCCGGTGTGATAAATTATAAATTGTTCGAAATACCTTAAAATAGTAAAGTCATTTGTGTTCCAGTATTTCAATTTATGATATATGATGCGAACTTGTCGGAAAGTTAACTAACGAAATGTCTAGAAAAGGTAGTTTATGAAAAGCCTTACCAAAAGAACTAAAAACTTTCGTTGTTATTATTCTGCTCTTGCAGTTGAATTGGTGTAAAAGTTGAGTAAATGGAAAAATCCTTCTTGTGGTGTTTTTATACCGAAGAGAGGCAATTTTGCTTTGCATTGTTTCTAATAATAATTTGTTTTGACAAAACAATATTTTTCTTGGTACACCTTATTTTTTGTTTCTTCAGTTGTATGTAATTCTCCTTAATTAAAAAACAAATTAAATTGTTTAATACCATTTTTTACCAAAATACACGTTTACTAAATCTTCTCGTTTTTCTGGAAATTTAAGAAAGTTCATGGGTACCAGACAAGTTTTAAGTGGTTAAATCACCGGATTTAACAGTTTTGCTGCATTTTTAAGCTACCTACATTATTTTGTAAAACATCTTAATTGTCGGTGTGTTTGCACTCTGACTCATTACCTTAATTAGATAAAATTTGCGTGGATTCTACTATTCGCTCTTTTTTTTCCTTAACTCCTGTTAAAACTTTATGGTACACGACTACTTCACAGGGCATTCACTTCCTACAGGAAGAAAAAAATAAACTTATTATATAATTGCCATTATTTTTTATTATCTTATGACTAATTCCATTTTACGACCGCTGATCTTATTATCTGAATTTTATGTCATAGCAAATTCTTAATATTAGTAGTTACGGTCACGAGTCCTCAATGATAAATAATAATTTTTCAGTGGAAATAGATGTTTTGCATATTGGTTTTATAACGAAAGCAGGAAATTCCTTACAGTTTGATCGTTATTACGTATGTTTCGTAGTAAATACAAGGTTACTTAACATCTGTCACCGCTAACACAAAAAAGAAAAACAATTTCTCTTTAATTGCCTATTTTACAACCCAAATTGATACACCATTAGCGTTTCTTATAAATTTCTATGGAATAAAAGACGAACCTGTTCGTTTAATTGTGGACTGGTTACTGCAACATAATCCAAACTGGAATGTGAAACGGGCTGTAACGAACTCTGCAATATTGCCAAATATCACTATAGTGTTGGTATTTCAGCGAGTTTAAATTTTTTGCATCGTCCGGCCGTGCGGACATTTAACTCTGAAAGGCTGAAGACCCAATGCAATTTAAAATACCTGTCAGGAAATAATCACGCAGCTGTGAATCACATCTATTGTATATATCTATACGTAACGTGGATTTTTAAAAGGCCTGCACATTCTAACAGAATTGCATTTAAAAGGACGTTATATCCGGGATTTAAAACAGACAAGTCATACTAGTTTTCGACTAAAAAAAAAGAAAACAAAAGAGAAATAATTGTTGCTAAACGTAGGTGTCGTCCATGTTTAAATGTCCTTCTTAGAATTCCAAGAGAATCTTGCAACTGCGGTTTTTATATTTCCCCGTGTTCACATATGAACAAAGTTTAAATGGCAGCGCGGTCATTTAAATGCAGTTAGATGTACTAGACGGAATCGAGGCGATTTTAGAATTTTTGTAGTCTCTGACCTAGGCGTCATGAGAAAAGAGCAGTTCAATTAAAGATTAAAGCAGAGGCGCCACTTGAGACTGTTTAAGGTTTGATTTACTCTTGGCCAGGAAATGCGTTATATATAATTGATCAATGATCTCATGAGATAAGATTGCGTACTGGGAAGGCAATTGTCGCTTTAAAGTTTGCTCGGCTCTTGGACAAACTTCCTGCGGATAACGAGAAATGTTCAAAGGAGAGATAATTCGTCGATATTTTAGTTTGTTTCTGTAATGTATGCACGCAAATTTGTGGCTTTGCTGAACTTAGACCTCGTACAAAGTATGAGAGCGTACTAATTATAATGCAATAAAATTATGAATGAAAGCGTTCTTATTATTTATTTATTTTTCGCGATAATACGAATGTCAAAGACAGCTGATCGGGTGACCTTTTCGCGAACTGATGATGCCATCGCGTTCGGCGATTAGAGAGGCTGCCAGACCGGAGTCATTCATAATTAGTTGGTCTAACACAGGCCTGTTTGGTAGGAATTTCCTAAGCAACAGAGTCCGATCGCGAATTATGCAAATACATCTTTAATTTATTCCTGATACGGATAATATACTATCCTCGGTGCCACGTTAAAGCCGAAGCAAACATTATTATTATTTTGTAGTCTGACGCTCAGCTGATTTTACAGCATTACTGTTTAAAATCAGCTGATTATTTCTTTAAGTACTTTGCATTATCTTTATTGTTTATGTGTACATTTCGCACCCAATTTTAGGGCGATGAACTTTCTTTTCCAAAATTAGAACGTCAAATTTTTACACGTGTTATGTCGCCTTTTTCTTGTTTCTAGTGTGATATTTGTAAATTGCTGGTTTTGTAACGGTTATCGCTTCTTATCGTTAACCCGTGGAGCTGTTTTCGTAACTACAAAGGAGAAAAAGCCATCTGAAGTTCCATCTTTAAAGTATTTATAACTTTTTCGCTAGTCACGGCCCTTTAAATCTCTCAAGAATGGAAATTAAAACCGTAAAGTACCTGCCGCTATACCTGTTTTGATTTTAAAGGAATTCCTCAGGTTTAACAGGTAGATTGTACCTGCTGCGCATCCCTTCAAACCACTGACCTACCTCCACCTTCTCAGAAAAAGAAAATAAGATCCTTTGACTCTGGAACTACAACATTGTTAGATTTCCCCTAGACGGTATTAATGCATGGGACAAACATTTCTCATCTTCTGACATTACAGTGTGTCTAACAATAGGTGCATGTAATACCTCACAAACTGCCGCTTTTGTTAATTCGTACGTCAGAGTTTGGCGCCGTGCCTTTTTTGAATGCAGGGTCGACGTTAAACAATTATTTGCTTCTTTTTCCTAGGCGCCAGTCAAATCGCAATTCGTTTATTATTTTTGGAGTTCGTATCATACATTATCATAATTTGCATTAAGTTCTCGCAAATAAGCATTACTAACTCAAATTTATTCCGCGACAACAAATTATTTCTCGTTATTTGATTATTCATAACTATGTACACATCGTCAGGTCGTCATTATTCAGTTGTAATTGAAAATTTATCAACTTTAGAAGTTCTCGCGTTAGAAAAGAAATTCTTTCAGTCGCTTCTAACTGTACCCCGCCTAATTAATCAACTTTTTGAACCTGTCTTTATATTCTTTTAGCGATTTTAAAACACGATAGAAATAATACTGGGTGGGATAGCAACAGAGAAAAGACTGACTGACCACTTCGCTCCTATCTCACCGGGGTTTTTGATCGAGGCTAGTGAACTACGAGGAGGAGTTTTGAGTTAGATGAAACCGTGATTGCCGAACATGTATTTGAGAAGGTACAAATTCTTTGTAGGACGATTTGATGCTCTGTTGCATTTTAATTGATTATCAACCGTTGCGTTATGTAACGATGACGCCACAGTTTTTGCAGCATTTTTGCGGTCGCGGGATCTTTAAACAGTTTTTATTGTTCTATGGTAAATTATGCGGTTTTAGTAAATCTAAGAATTGTAATATTTTTAAATTACTCCATCCTAGGCGCCTCTTATTCATAAAAGAACAATTCTGGTATTTTTAGACTTGGAGGTATTTAAATTGAAAGATTTGTATGTACACAAAGGAAAGATTTGTTAATCTTAATATAAATAAGAAGAAACTTATTTTCTGGCATTTAAAGCATGAATAGCTATCATAATTCTTAGATATAATCTGTTTTGACATTAAAGAAAAGGATTCATTATTAGCATTTTCGTTGCAAAAATTTCGTTTTTAGTTCAGTTAATATTGATTACAATGAAACATTAATTGGAATTCTCAGTATTATATTCCAAGTCGTCCTTAGTGTGTTTTAGCCTTGACCATCCTTTGAATTCCGTTTAGTTTAGGTCGAAGGAAAAAACCGTTTAAAACTGTTTTTAATTATAATAATTTCATAGTTTTTCCCTTGTTAAGAGTGGCGGAGAATGTAGAAACGATTGTGGCTTTGGGAATTGCAATCTATTGGTTTATTGAGAGATTTTTGAGAAATGGATCTTGGGTTTTTTACACAGACAACTAACCGACAACAGGGCGATAAATCTGTTTTGATTCTCTTTGTTTTTACTGAAACCGAAAGGATAAACAAAAGATCATGCTTATTCAGGATGTTCCAAAACTTTTGTTTATAAATCTTCGGCACATCTTGTGATGTCAAGCTGAATACCTAGTTGTCTAACTTCAAAAATATTAAATCCAATTGGTGTTCAAAACTTACAATATCTCAGCTCGGTGAATTTTTCCAAAATAGATCAAAGCCTTCTTGGTTTATCACCGAAGGTATGAAGAAGAACCTATAGATATCTACAAAGTTTGTTTGCAAGTTTTTGGCACAAATCTTCTAATTCAGTTTTCAAAGAGTTATTGAGTTGTCCAACTTTCACAATACTTCAAAATTAGGTCTACGACAAAATTCGTATACTTAGATTTTGGATTCAACTCTAATATTTGATCTGTAGGATGCGAATTTACAATATTTTGAGCCCAGTAAAATGAACTTGATGTCGTTTGAGTGCATCAATGTAATTGTTGAGTAGAGAGGTTTCCAAACCTCGTGGCACGCGAACTTCGATGCGCAGAAGACGAATTTTAACAGGGCGGCCCTACATGTATGATTTTTACAATTTTCTTTCTCTCTTTCTTGTGCAGTAAGCTCCGCCTTTTGCGCATTTCGCGTGCTACGAGATTTGGAAACTACTCTACTACAGATCGCTTGGTCATTTTTGTCATTCATTAGTGGATTAAAATTGCAACGCTTGAAGATTTTGTTCCTATTGAGTGGCAATACTAGAAATTCAGTGTTGTCTGTTCTATGGGCTTACTTATAATAATTCGATTTTTACTGTTAAGACTAATATAACCAGAATCAACCATATTTGGCCACTGGCAGGAACTTTGAAAAATTTAAACTGTTAAATCTAGCCGATTCCAGTGACAACAAAACTGTATCATTAGCCAATCTATCAAATTATTTACGACAATTACAATTATAATTTGCAAGCAAAAAGCAATTCGTTTTCAACGATAGGAGATAATGATTCCATAAAGAGACACTAAAACTAAAGCAGTTTCAGCGAGATTCATCACTTTGGACTTTTGTTCAGTTTCGTCAAAAATAGTTCTATGTTTGTACCAGCTGTACGGGAAGTAATTTTGAGTGAAAGTTACTTATAATTTCTATCCGAGCTCATGTGTTTGCACCAAAATGACCTGTGGTTATTTGTTTGTGTTCAGCTAATGGATTATCATATACCAAAGACTAGAAAAGCCTTTATAGTTTAGAGAAAAAAAGACAAAACCATAAAGAGAATGATACAACAATGACTAAATAGAAAATTAGTAGTTCTGTTAAAACCAAGCAAATGATTTTTAGTTGTCATTTCCTAATTAGTATTAGTCAATTTCAAAATTCCAATCATCTTGGGTCTTTTATTTTTTTTCTTGAGCAATACTGTTATGCATCAATCATTGTCTTTTGAAGCATTTTGCTTTGACTACCTTCTTAATTGATTAAATCAAAAACTACAACGGTCACAGCCACAGAAAATTACATTAATACATCAAGGCTCTGTGGAAATCAAGGATATTAAAAATGGAATGGAAAATGTCCGTTTTTTGCTGTCACATTGTTTTTGACTTCGGTAATAAATAATATAGATGAGAAGATAACAAACTCGCGATAACAAGCGAAGCTGTACTGAACCGGGGAAAAAACTTTCGAATTTGGGATCAACTCCATAGAGTAGTATGACCTTGTAGTTCGTGCCCAAAATGGGAAAATGCATACAAGAAAATATTAGGCAAGAAAATACTATGGTAGGGGAAATACAGAGCAGGAAACTTGCAACGGGAAATTTGGGCGAAATGGAAGGTACCAAGAAAAAGAATTTCATCTTTTAGAAATGATATTTTTCATCAAGTTAGGTTATGTACTTTACGCATTTGCTACAATTATTATTATTGAATAATGTTCGGATTAAACTAAATTATAAATTCATTGAGAAACATAGATATGATTAATTCTTCATCAAATTAACTTTTTGGAACCTTAATAAAATGTAATAGCATAGCACAAATCTAGTTTTTCTACCATTCATACAAATGCAAACAAAATATTAGAAAAACAAACAAAAGAAAATATCAAAAATTCCACGAAGGAAATTGCCAATCGTATAACTTGATGTAGACATAATTTAAATAATTTAAAAATCAAGCCATAGTGTTCATTCTTTTTTCTCACGTAAAAGAAAAAGCAAAAAATAAAAATATCATCTTGCAATGTTAAATTTGCTTACATTAATGACAAAGTCGTTGACACAGGTTGATATTTAACATATATGGCCATTCACTTTTTTCTGAAGTGATGATGAATCCGTCCGCAATTGGAATTTTAAATTTTGTTTTATTTATTTTTAGGTATTTTCAAATAGTGTTTTCTATTCAAAAATTATTTATGTAAAATTGAATCAAATTCTATATATATGATTAGCACAATTACTTTTTAATTTTTCCGCTTTGTTTTTTTTTGTGCCATATTTAGAAAAAAAAAGGTGCTATGCGCACACTTATATTCAATTATGTCATTTTTTTCGTTACTGAAAGTAAATGTTAAATTCTAAACTAGTTTAAAATTATACCCAATTTAACAAAATATGATGATTATTTTTTCTACACATTCAGTGATTTTAATGCCAAGTTAGATCACAAACCCAACAACCCAATTGTTAAAATTATAGTGTCAAAACTATTCTTTTGGTTTTAGGCGGTTTTGCTCCACATAATTGATTCCTTTAGATCTTCCACCGACTTCATGGGAAAATGCAAAATTAATCCACATCACCCCATTTATTTTACAGATTTTCCTGCAACATTCCAAACTGATAATTTTATAAAATAAATAACATTTATTCCAGCGTGTGAACGGTTATATTTCTTAACATATATATATTTCTTAACATATATTAGCACTTATTTCTGACAACTATTTAATGAAACATAAATAGGTAGTAGAAAATCTAAATACTTGACACATTAATAATTCCGCAAAAGAATGCCCAGTAGAAATAAATATGTGACGCAGATTCACTTACTCATACGCCTTTACATGCAATTTTATGTAATGAGACTGACCACAATTATGCAAACATGGATCGAGCTTAAAATTAAGCTTGGGTGATAGACAGGACCCACCTCTGCATACGATCTTTTCAAGGTCACCCGTTATAATAGATTCAGAAGATTCGCGTTTGTTTGCTGCTTGCTTTATTTGCTATCGATATAAAAAGAAGGCCGTAACCATCTAATAATTCAAGATCTCTTTGAAGAACCCTGATTCACGATACTTTAAAGAAACTCATTATTGGACCGCACGTGAAGTGGCATGAATGGTTTAAGAATAATAAGGTTTTGATTGTAGAAAGAAGCGTGAGAACGCTTTACAATTAAAGATATTCAGGTATAATTTTCATGGTTATCTAGAAAATTTATTTAACGAGTTCTTGTTTACGTAGGAACCTATCAGATATTGCAATTTTAAGAAACTTTCCTATTATAAGATGACTTTTCAAAATATCCATCCATCAGTTTCGAATGCCTCGTCATTCTTCAAATTTTAAAATCTAAACTAAATCTTGCTAAATGGTAAATTGAAGCACTAAAACTATTCATTAAAGAAATTATAGCTTTGTTACACTACTACCATAGCTTTAATTAGCGGTTCTAAATTTAAATAGACATGAGAATCTAAAAACGCACGGAAACTAAAAGTTCTGCCAAAATGTGGAAGTTGAATAAACATAATTACGTTCTATTGTTTTATACAATTTAGCGAATCGAATTCTCACAATTTAAAAGGTCTAATTGTTACTGCAATGAAATAATTTGATTCTTGTTTAGTTGATACCGGAAATAACAAATGCTAGCGATCCTAACACTTTTAAACATAATAAAATCTAACAATCGATACTTTGTTGCTTTTAGAAAAGGAAAAAGCTATCTATTTACTTAGGATCGATTGCAGCCTTCAAATTAATAAATCAACGATAAAGTATAGAAGGAAAAACCGATAACCAAGTTATAAATCTCAAGTAGCGCCAGAAGAAGCAAATATTTAATTTATGTGTGTTATTTATAATAATTAAAAGATTAGATTATTTACTAATTAGTTGTTTACGATACCAAAATTAACTTAATTCCACTTCTAGATAAAATCGCATGTCGACTAACTCGTTAGATTGTTAATTCAATAAACAAGCAATTTTCTGCTATTTTAAACCTCATTTCAGCCATTTATTTACAGTGCATCAGCTCCCTTAGGGCGTTAAATACTATTTGTTACGGTCCTGAATCTATATTAACAATATTAAGACAGTTACTTTATTATTATTGTGTACAAGGGAATCGAATGTAATTTGTGTGCATCTTGGATAATTGGATCGAATAGTTCGAGTTAACATTGTGGGAATATTTTTTCAAAATGTTAATGCAGGCGTATGAAGAGGTTGTAATAGGTAGTAGTTCTGACAAGCAGCATGTATTGAATGGTAAATACCTAGTCAACTACCATTTAATTTTGCCAATTTGATTTGTACAATCCGTGGCTTAATGAATCTCGCGAACAGGCTGGACGGGTCTGAACTAATGGGCATTCCGAGCGAGCCAGTGCCCGCGACCTTCATCCCTGCTGCTTTACCTGGCCTTCTCTTCGCAAAAACTAGAATTCCGCACCGTTGTGGCGCTGCAGAACAATGCCAAAAGTAGATAAGGTATTGCAATACCAGATCGTACAATGGTTACAACTACCTATTATGGGCCGCAAATGAAAGTTGACGTTGTATTAAAACCGATCGCGTACTTTGTCACATTTATGACCAGTATATCGTTCATTCCTGGTAATTTAATCGATTTGTGTTTTGTTACAGAAATGCGAACTTCTAGTCGTCAGTAAACTAAAATGGGATTTATCAGTCGTCACACCACAGGATTTCCTACCCCATATCCTGAGGAGGCTACCCATCGAATCTGTAGGAATCGAATACAACATGGTCAATAGTCATGCCAAAACGCTTATAGCTCTATGTGCAAGAGGTTAGTACTTACATTTACGATCTATTTAACGGCTGAAAGTATACTTAACATCTTTTATGTGTACTGTGGATATGTAGACCCTTGCGGTTTCAAAGATGAATGGCTGTTTAATTTTGTGCTCAAGGTCCAGACGACTATGAATTTGCCGACACAACCTAACAGTGGCCCCCTACTTTTTAAGGTTTTACCGGAGCAATTTCCCACAGTTTTTAGTTATGGCTTATGGGCCATTCTACAAAAAATTTATTTGCGATTTTTCAAACTCTAAATAAAATAAATTTGTAGGACTACATAATATCGAAGTGAAAGTGAAATTCTTTAGTAAGGAATTCGAAAAACATTGCAGTTTTAAAAAATTAATTATCGGGGTTGTATACGCCCATTTTTGCACTTGTTGACGCCCATTAATGTGATACAGACCACAAACAGATAGTGAGACTGCAAGAGGCCACTAAAGGATTTACAATCACCTACTAGTTAGTGATGGTAAAGTTTATCATGGTGGGGGTGACTCAAAGTAGGGGTAACAAACTTCCAAGGATAATATTTGTGGGATACTTAACGATTTTCGGCATTATGTAACTATCACTTTAGATAAATGTTAATTCTTTTTTTTTCAAGTCACGATTTGAATAATTTAATTTTTGGTGGATATTTTTAACAAACTAACTATACATCTTTCTAAAACTATCGAGTCGCTCATCAGTTTGTCTATCAGACACCGCGTGCGCTAACTCGCTAAATTCCAACCGGGTCCTCAAAACCAACCGCTGCGATGAATAATAAGTTACGAATTCCCTACACATGTAGCAATGTTGCCGAAAGAACTCGCCTCCCAATAGAGTAACATCTGTGTGCATGACTTCACGCTTTTTTTTACTTTACCCAGTTCATTGTACAATGGTAAGGTGTTGGAGTGTACTGTTGTCTGGAGGAGAATACATAGTTTGGTTGATGAAAAATTGAAATTGTCTGCTCCTCTGTCTGTTCACTTGAGCGTAGGATGTAAAAGAATTACGTCATCTAATGAGGTCTTACTTGCTTTTAAATCTACCAGCGATCCATATTTACCTGCTACTCTCAGAAAATAAAATTCCATATAGTACGTTTTTAAATGGCGAGTCAACTATTAAAAAATATTTCTATATAATAAAGGATTCAACGTTTTTTTTTTCTAAAATGAATGAATGAGGACGTGTACACGTAGACATCTCGGCGAAGAATCTTCTGTGATAAGGGGTTCTTATCTTGGTATTTCGAGATAAATATTTGAAGACGTCCACATTTGTTTATAAGAGTTGGCTGTTCCAGGGTTAAAATTGTTAGCTAAGTGTCTTTATTGTTAATTTTTGTACAGTTTTTCCTTCTTGTGTGGTTCTGCAAGGACCTCACATAGCGGTCGCATACCGCTCCGCCACAACAACTTATTACAACGCTCACATACCTGCCACACATATTCTAAAGCAATCTGTAACCTTATAGCACAGTAAGCTCTTCTGAACGATGAATTATAACAAACGCTGAAATATCGATTACAGGCTTTGAATTCCAGCGCCTACTCTCGACTCGAGTTGAAATTAACGTTTAATTAATCAATTGTGGGGTTAATGTATAAACACGCGTATATTTACTTTCCTCGGTGCAATTTCATAACTCTGCGGGCAGTTCTCACAGTCATAGGTGACGGCCACCCGCAGTTCCAGTTACCGGGGCTTCAACTTTCCAAAAGAAGGATAAGGTCCGTCAAGGCTAGTGCTGGTGCAGTGTGCGGGTCGTCTTTCCCGGCTGCGGCTGACTGTCTGCACCGCAGACCTATAAAGTTAGAGTCGTTGCTGCTTGGCTAAAACAATACACCCACAGCATTCCCAGGCTTTATAGATTTGCAGGATCAAGCGGCTATTCTCCTCTGGAATTCCTTTATGCCAATTACGCTTTATGAACGCTCTTCACATCTACTTGGCAATACACGCGAGCATATTAACGACGTTGTATCTAATGTTATACATGCTCGCAAGTAACTTTAAACGATTCGTAGTTTTCCAACTGATGGCGACGAGATTATGTTAATTAATTTTGAACGTTACACGTCATCGGACAATTACAAGACGTTTTTCGCTCTTTACTATTACAGTTTAATGTCCACATAAAATTAGTAAGTTATGCGACCAATTAGTAGTTAAGTGTACACTTAATTGTTTAATATAAATAATACAAACGTAAGAATGAGATGGGACGAATGCTGTGGCGGCGTTATAATAAAAGTGACGATAGAAAATGACTTTATTTTAGAATGAAAAAGCTACATGCTCCGACGATTGCGCTATTTATTTTAGTAATTATGAGAGTTAACATGCCCGAAATACTTTACATGTTATGAGCAAACAGGTAAATGTTGCTCAGCTGGAGTCATGGCCGGCCAACTGTCCCGGATGACTCGAGCGTTTCATCCTGAATGTAAATGTGTGGGTTTCGCGAGCCAGTGTCAGACTCGGAAAAAGTACGTAGCAAAGGAAGTTCGATATCAAATATCTTGCTTCAAACAGCTGCGATAACAGCAACTGAAAGTCAATAAATGGCCCCACTTATAACATCAGTATCTCCCACAATACTGACTGTTGTATACACGTTCCGCGAACCGTCAGCGGATGCGTTTGATGCACCGATTACATGAACTTGATGTTAATTTGTACCAATTCTGTCATTGTCGCAGTTATTTCACAGGACCCTTCAAAATGGTTCAAAGACCTCTGACGTCATCCCGGTTAGCCTTGTGTCGCAGACCCACGAGGCAACCAAAATATTTCGCGTACCCCATAAAAACTTGAGCACATTTGGTCGCGCTTTTTATTAATGGCAATTTAACTTCAGAGTTCATGCGTGAATGAATTTGTTCCGCGGTTGAAGGCAGACGTCCTGCATCTCGTCCATTTGATCTTATTAATTCAGTCTATATCTCATCTTAATATCCTATTTCTGTCGCAGACTCCTTAGTCTAACGATACCACTACGTAAATTATTTGCACAGAACTGCACTTCTCGCTCTTGTTCCGCAGCAGGATACTCATATATCTTAAATTAAATCGAACACATCAATTCGGCGTGTTGCGAGAGAGATAATAATACCATCGTGTCAGCTCACTTTAAATTGTTAATAAGATTTCGCTAATAACAACAATAACCGAGCCCTGCAACGAGGAATGCACCCTCAGCGTTGAAATATTTCTCACGGACCAAATTAGGCAGAACGCGATGTCAAGGCTGCTGCACTCATCGCGAATGACCGTATGCGTTGGGATTCGCGAATATATTCATTCTGCGGATACATATAAAACTAGTTTTTAAAGATATTTATTTACACTTATTAAAGATTTTAAATACATCACTAACCACCCACAAGAACGTTTTTAACTCATGTTAGTTCAAGTGTAGGACTATCGAATAACTGAAGCCGTGTAATAACCTGACATTCTAGCTAGCATGAAATTGAAGTGACAGGAAAAGTAGGACAGTCCACTTTATTAGAGACAGCTGGTATAGCTTTTCTTGTTGTAATAATAACTTTTAAATCGTTGAAAAATGTGGAATTTTCAAGTTCAAGGTTGTTGTAAAGGTTTCGTTAAAATCTAAAATTAGCACGATTCCTTCCAGGAACAGAAGAAATGTTTTATGCTGAAAAAATTCTTTATATTTTTAAATTCTTCAAATTTTTATGTATGTAAATTTCAATAAGGTTTGGTTTTAAAAAATTTATTTTCCACAATAGAAATGTTAAAAAAGATTTAAGACAGTAAAGATAATCATTTTAACGGTTATTTTTTTTTGATATGTTCGAATCGGCCATTATTACATCCTACAGAAACTACCAGTATAAACCGACCGTTAATGTTAAATTTTATATGGAAATATTTTAGCATTCAACGGCAGCAAGTTTGTTTCACAACACGCATATTGAAGTTATTCACATCGCTATGTGCTTGCTGATTGTTAAAATGTAATTATTTTACATATTTATATAAATACGAGTTGGTAAAAATTATAGTTTGAGACTTTTTACGGCATACTGTTTGGTTATGGCGAAGAATGAATTTAGACTTGCAATTAACTAATAATTAGTAAGAATTATAGATTTGCACAAAACCATTAGTTATTTTTAAACTCCTCTCGGCTATTTGTTAAGTGAACGTTAACGAGGTCTTTGCCAAATACCAGTAACTTGTCCCTAATACATCTTCTAGTGATGAATTACCCAAGAAAGATAAAAAGAAAAACAATAAAACATGATCTTTCAACTATTAATAGTATACATTCTAAATTAAAACAGTGTAGTAGCCATTTTATATACTGATTATTATCTCGATAGCATTTTACATCCAGTTTACTCACAGTAAATAAATTAGAGTAATTTTCATAGTTTTACAAAAATCCACAAAAACAGGACTAACCTGTCTTTTATGTTCTTGCCATGTCTTTTCATAGCAACTCATAGTAGAACGCTTTTCATTTATCAAAATTTCCATTATAACTTGCTCTTTTTCTACTTAAAAGGGTCGCTAGTTTTTCACTCCCTATACAGGGGCCCCCTAAATGTTCTTTCTTTAGATATTCTAATTGCACAACAATTTATACATGTAACTAGTTTCTGTCGTCTTTGTATGTTTAAATTTGACTGTAAAATGTCGTGAAAGTGTACTCGAATATCTAATTAATAGTTGAACATCATATTTGTCAATCAAGCGGTAGATTTTATATTTGTTGTCTTTTGGTGTTAAGAGCTTGCCTCTGGAATGTATAAACCAAGTATTTTTCTTCTGTCAACCGGCTAAAGGAATTCTGAGTGTAAATGTGCGAAGGCACGACGTTATAACCATCGAAGACCTAACCCAAACTGGGCGGCAGCGGCTGAAACTCTTTCATCACGTTTTCGATGCACTTTTTGGTCCGCCGACTTGTACTAGTAATTTAAAACTAATTTTCTCTCTTCATCATGCATATACACTTTTAGTCTGCACACACAATTACATTACGTTATTTTTGACATTGAAATTACAAATGATTTTTGTTTCATCACAAAGGCAGATAACAATAATTTTGTTCATTTTTTGTTCGAGAAGCAAAAATGCAATTTGGTTTCGTATATCCACTTAAACATTAATTGATACGCAGAATATTTTTCTTTAATCATCGGCGGAACGAGATAATTGGGGTTTCGGCGCTCACGGTGTTATAATAAGGTCCAGTCGGAATTCCGCCTTCTCAGAGACGGGTCATCACGCAACGAACTTATGTTAAAGAGAAAAAGACTTGTGAATGGTTATGCGGCAATTAGGCTGTGTTTGTTTAGGAAGACACATAATTAATTGGATAAAAAATGTTTTCTTTGTCACGCCAAATAAAAACTATTCAAATTGATAATCCGGCGAAACGAATCATTTATTTATAGTTAGTAAGTACTTAGCTTGATGAGGCATTTTCTTCACTTTAAACTTAGTAACTCTTGTAAGCCAAAGAAATTTCTTTATTTATAAATGAAGATTATTTTGAACCTTTCGCTTGGTAGACATTTCGATTAGCAGTGCCAGTGGTAGGGAAAAAACATACCAAGCACTTTTAATTTCAATTTTCCTTAGGCTATAACGTGTTCAAGTTCTTAAAAATAATTCAGAATTAAATTTATTGTGAATTATGAGTTTAAGCTATAACATAAAATGTAAAAACTAACAATAATTATTAGACATTATAGATTATTTTGCCAAAAATTAACATTTTTATAAATTAGAAATTAATAGATTCTACGTTTCGCTTTAAAATGCACCCAATGAAAATGCATTGATATATTTAAGTATTGCCCATTTTATTTCAAGAGGGCAAAATTACATTTGAATTTTTGACTGAACAAACTTTTAAGTGGAATGTAAATTTGTGCTTACTCAAATTTTTTTCTCTATGTACATTAAAAAATTATAAATATTAATCATCTAACCACTTATTTGCTTTTTTTGTTAATACCTAGGCGGTATTCTTGGCGTATTAATTACTTAATCGATAAAAATTTGATTTATGACGCGCTTAAAATTTAATTTTAATAAATATCTAGCTAAAGGAAGCATATTTAAATAATAACCAACACTAAAAGTTAATATTAAATACAAAATTGAAGAGAATTTAATCGATTTATATTTGCGAACGTTGCGAAATTACTATCAAGTCGGTCCGCCATTTTTATTCGCAGCCAGTGTTTTTGTCGCGTGGCGCTGTACACAGATCTGCATCCTCCCATATAGGTACGACATTGTGGGTTGCCTACATACATATTTTATATGAATGTTACTAGAATTTTTTATTTTTTTGCCAATTCTTTTTGATTTAATTTTTATTTATTATTCAACATTAAAGTACCTCAAATGGTTATTTTATAATTTTCTAGAATTTCTAGAAAAATTATTCCTTATAAAGTATAACATTACTTGAGAATTTTTTTCTAAAGAAGCAATAAGAAAAGGAATTTTAACCAGCCTTACATAACATTAAAATGAACCAGTTTTATGAGACAGGGTAGCCTTTGGGTAGAAAACGGAAGAACAAACAATTTCTTCGAGATAATTTCTGTCTTCTTTTCGATTTGAATCAAAAATGTACATCATGTGGGTGTAAAACTAATATCCGTCCCATGTTGAGGCAATTAAATTATATTGATGGTTTTTGTTTCAGATTTCGATTTCACTAGATATCTTCCAAGTATGATCGCTTCTGCAAGTGTGGCCTCGGCCTTGTGTGGGTTGGGCTGGACCAGCAAGAGCGGCCGGACGTTAAATGACCTCCTGCAGATCTTACACGAGATCACCTCTACAGAGCAGGTATGTTGTGTATATTTTATATTGTATACACATTTCGTGATAATTTGAGTGTCTACGCTAATTACATCAACGCCGGATGGAACAACGTGTATAGTGTCGATGGAATAAAATGAATGAAACTGCGAGAGCAACAGGTGTCAGTCACATGTGGGAGCGCTAAGCGAGTTGTGTTTAATAAAAAAATCACGCAAAAAGCCGTAACGGTCGTTGATTATAGGGTGTCTAATGACTTTTGTCAACTAAAATTTTATCTGTACATAATTTTATAAATAATTATATTATGGTTGACATTTTTTTAATGAAAGAAAACTTAACTAAAACGCTTCTGGTTCAAAGACTCTCTCTTGTAAACATATCAACTTAACCAAGGTTAAGCGTCATTCTATTGATCTCTCACCCGGCGTCCGGTCGCGTTCACATTTTATCTTTTAACTGCCGATTTCTCAGAATCTTAATTAATGTCTTATTTTTTGTTCACAGGATTACATTCTAGACTGCTTTAAACAAATAGAAAATATGGTTAGACTTTCGGCGTCGGGGTTGAGTAATCCACAAGGACTCACTAGTAGTGATATAGAAGATTTTTCTTCATGTTCCGTTAGAGCGGATGAATTCACACCACCACCATCTGCTTCAGATAAACTTCAAGAACAGGAATCGGCGGGAACGCCAACGGACGTGAGAGATATTCATTTTTAAAGGATTATAGTGATATAGTTAATTAGTAATAAAATGGAAAGCCATGAATGGCATAAGTGTCTTTCGTGGTGCAGAAAAAAGAGACCTAATATATGATCATCTGGGTTTCTGAAACATGTGAAAAGATAGGGAGAGAGTTTGTTTTTTCCCCAGTGGGGAAAATGAACAAAATGAATGTTAAATTGTACCTAAGATAACAGAATTTATGTGCAAGTCATGGTTTCGGGGGAAGGCAATACATTACGCTTTAACGAGAACTATTTTAGTTTTATAAGAAATTTATTATTACTTATTTTTGTTTCATTCCTGCTTAAGCTACTTCTGTTAGGGATGAGCAGAAACCGTTATAAAAAACACTTAGTCAGTGTAAATACACAATTGCCTTGCAATGTCTGTTCCTACAGCAGAAAAGTGTTCCATTATTAATTTAGGATAGTTTACAATACTTATTATACCCAATGTTTAGCATTAACCTTAAATAATTTAGATTGGGATGATCATTTGCAAAGACTGCTTATATGTATATTAGAGAATAAATAAGATAAAACTCAGTTACTGTTACTACTGTTGTTATTATGAGAGAACCTGAACCAAGTTTTACAAAATATGGAGTCTTCCAATAAAAAATACAGCTAATTTAGAAAGAATTATAATAGTAGCAGCAACATTTATGAACAATAAACAAACAATGCAACATATATATGATTTAAATTATTTAGAATTTAGATGTATTTAATAACCCTCACTACTAATGCTGATATTTTTGTAGCCCGCTTTTTCAAATTAGTAATATACAACCTGGTTCTGTCTTCATTTTTTTGTAATTATGTATACAGTTATTAAATTTGTCATTGTGATTACCGTTATTTATATTAGAATATATTTGTGATTTAATACTTGATAAAACTGAAATGCCACAAAGCAAATTAGAGAAATAATAATTTAAGAGATACAAAAAATAGAGAATATTAAATAGATACCCGATTCTTATAGTACCTAATGCGCTTGGGCATATATTATAACATATATCCTGTTTTTGCTTATAAATGTCATTAGTGTAAATAATTAAGAAATTTAAAAATATAAATTAATCTGTAAATATTATATAATTCAATCACCAACCACACTCACTGCCATTCACAACAATATTTCACAGTGTATTATTTTTTGTCATTGCTCACACACAATAGTCGTTAAATTAATAAAAGTATACCTCATTGCAGTTCCAACAGACAAAACTCTTAACAATATTATTTTAAATGTTTTTATTGTACATAGACAACATATCATATTTTTAATGCTTATACCTGTAATTGTTATGTAAATATTATATCAAGATTTCTTTTATAATAAAGATTTTCTTTTTATGAATTCGTTTCGTCTTATTTCTATTTTTGTGAGTGAAACAGTGTTACCTAAAAGAAAGCAATAATTCAACAAAGTTTTTACCAGGATTGGGTAAGTATTAAAGGGCAACACTAATCTGTACAGACACTTTATTCCTCTCCTATACTTATTGATGTAGAACAGTTTGAAAGAATAGTATGGATAATAGAAGCTTTTTAAAAACCTTGATCAAAAAAGTTTTTTAATTTTGAAAATTATATATTTCTCATTCTTTTCCAATAAAACCAAAATGCCTGGAAAATTGGCTCATCTTAACCAACAAGATTCTATATTAAGTATGAACAGTTCATTCTTTGCCCAAAAGTGCCAATAGCCTTTGAGTTTTAACTGTAGGTAATAAAGGAAGAAATGAAGTTTTGCAAATAATTTGTGTTAAAAGTGTGCGACAAAAATCAATTTAAAAAAATGGACTCTTGGTGTGGGGGAAAATAGCAAAGCATAAGAAAATATAATAAAGGTAAGAGACTTGGTATTAAAAAACGAGAAAGAAAAGAGTTTTAGTCGACGGTTTTTCAATCACGTGGATATGCTAAAACTCATCTCTGGCTACTTACCACCTATTGGCTTACATTTACTATTTTTCATAGGCACATAGTTACTGTTATATAGTCCAGGCGTATGCTTTTTGTGGATTTAAAACTGAAAGGATGTACATATAAAAACTTCGTCGCAGCGTTAGTAATCGCATCACTGACAGTTGATTCTGGGTGGCGCGTCTTCTACTAATTTCTCGACGATTGATAGAACCTGTTGACCTTCTAAATGGATCCCGAGCATCTAGTAACAGAAAACAAACTTGAATGTTAACGTGAGGGACGGGTAGGGATAGGCAAAAATGAGATACGACTGTCAGACAAAATGAAAGAAAAGAAAACTCGTCGCGTAAGGTTGAGGCGTAAGTAAATTAGGAGAAAGTAGCATTCAGGACTTGATATTTCTTGGTTATGGGATGTGGTAAGCTAATAATATTAAAATTCAGATTTTGATTCGGTTTTACTGCTCTCTTTTCAAAACTGCCCTTCAAGAATTTTCAAGTAGCTAAAAAGTTTCTTTTACACAAAACAATCTTCCAGTACTACAGTAAAAAAGGCCCTTTTCTTTGTACACAGTACGCATTTACGACTTACGGTTTGACCATCTCGAAATACATACAATGGAAATTTCCGACAACGGATTGACAAAAAGTTTTCTATGTATGAAGAAACATCCGCAGGTAACAATCTGAACTTCTTACGTGCACAACGCATAGAATGGAACCTTGTTGCTATTCCTGCTCCACTACATCAAGGCCAAAGTTTTTTGTCTCTTACGTTCAATTCTGTTCTTGAAAAAGTGATTACAAGTAGTTTGTTGAAGAGCAGGTCTATAGCCAGAAGTAAATTTCAGAGCAGGCAAAACATATTATTATTATTTTATATTTGAATTCGTTTGTTTCTCCGCGTTATATTTTAAATTCTCCAGTTTTCCAGAGTAGGGAAAAATAGTTTTTTGTTCTCCCCTTGCTGCGGTCCTGTTGAAGGGTATGATTGGAAGTAACTACTCTGAAGCTCAAGAAGCATACGGTTCTTGACTTTCTTTGGTTATCAAAAATGGGGTGTTGGCAAAAACACCAACTAAGCAAATTTCATCCTGCAATTGTTAGTCAGGTTTCTAAATGCGTTAGCTCCACTACAGAGTTTCGTCAAAGCAAACAGAAATCTATCTAGGAAAGATGTAATAAAATCAAAAAAGTATGAGTAGAAAAGTACTATATGCTTACGTGAGAAATCGTAAGTAATTCAGAAAGGATTGCAAGCAGAACTAAAAAGTAAGTATTGTGTTGAAACATAACACCAAGCATTTATTATTCATGCACCAATCGAAAAGTACGAAAAGTACTTAAGAAAGAATGAGACAAGTGTAAATCACGCCTTCTCTGGTAGAGATTAATTTAGTGCTGGGCGTCCGTCATTCCGGTCCAGGTATAATGCGCTCTTTCTCTTTGGATAAATCACGCAATACGGTACTGGTATTAAATAATAAATGTAACTTTACTAAAGTCTCACTGTACAATCATTTCCTTTTTATTAGAGTAAGTAGTCAGCACGCGTTTTTAACATTCTTCGCCTCCACAAAGAAATTTATTGGTCTTTTTTACTTTTTAATTTTACTTTTAGTCATAAGCTGAACAACTTGGCGTTTGTACGTAATTAACTATGATTGGAAATAAACTTGCTTTATAATAAATTACACGTTCGTTTATTCCTGTTAACTTTAAGCTGCTAAATAAGGAAATGTTACCTTGTTATTTAATTCCTGCATCAAGGAGCAATTTTTAGAATAGTTACTCACTTATCGATGGGTTTTTACATATTTGCAAACAATTTTTTTAAATAATAAATGAGTTCAATGCGGTTTTCATAGGAATCTTTTAAAATTTGCTTTGTTGGAGAGAAAGAGTTATTTCCAATGTTATTATGTATGAACGTATTTTAAATACCGTTAATTTGTAAGATTCATTTTAGGAATTTAATAATTCTCTTAATTAATGGGATGATAAATGAATGGAATGCAAGTTATTTTAGATTATAATATAAATTTGTACATGAAATAGTAAGCAAACCCTGTATATAAGGCGCATGCCCTTAAAGTACTGCAAGGAATTTCATACAGAGGCGGTTGCATAATCTAAATAACAAGAGACCAATGAACTTTTGTCCATTTACTCCTGCGGTTAATAGAAGAAAGGACTTTAATTTTTATTTGTTTGTTTATTTTTCAATGAACAATAGTCGTTAAATCGACGATATTAAAATGAATTAATTCTTACTATGATTTGGGACTTTCTTTGTGTGAAAAATTAAGGTGTATACGTCTCGTCTTTTAAACTTTAATATTTAAATTAATAAAATTGCATTTGGTTATTAATTTATTCGTGTAATCTAAATTAAAACTTGTAGTGATAAAAATATTATAGAATGTGTTAGCTCAATAGGACTTCTACGTAATAATAAATGTAAACTGACATTTGGTTTTTTTAAATTTTAAAAATTTAGTTCAACTATAACGATAGTTCGTTTGTTAAGCCAAAGAAGTTCAAATGCTAATAGTTATACATCTGGCCACGGTTATACATCCCAATCAGCTGTCTGACGTATTCTTATTGTTTTGACAATAACGACATTGAGATGACATTCTAGTCTAATTAAAATCATGTGTTTGGACTATAAATAGTTTATAATTATAGGCTTTAAGTTTGTTCTTTTAGTTAGTGCGTAGTGCTTCTGAAATTTGCAAAAATGCGAAGTAGAAGTAATTCAGGAGTCCGTTTGGACTATTATCAAAGAATTGTACAAAAAATAATAATGGCCCATCAAAATCCTGTTACAGGATTGTTTCCTGCTAGCTTAGAAAACAATCATGCATGGATTAGGGATAACGTCTATTGTATATTAGCTGTATGGGGCCTAGCCATGGCATACAATAAAATGGCAGATCAAGACGAAGATCGTGCTAAAGCATACGAATTAGAACAGTCCTGTGTAAAATTAATGAGGGGACTGTTGATGGCGATGATGCAACAAAAAGATAAAGTAGAAAGATTTAAAATGACACAGAATCCTATAGATTGTCTTCACGCAAAATATTCCTCTTTAACTGGACAAACTGTTGTTGGAGATAGTGAATGGGGTCATTTACAAGTTGATGCTATTTCCTTATATCTCTTAATATTAGCCCAAATGACGGCTTCTGGCTTACAAATAGTTTTTAATTTAGATGAAGTTGCTTTTATTCAAAACTTAGTGTTTTATATTGAATCTGCTTATTGCACTCCAGATTATGGAATTTGGGAAAGGGGAGATAAGACAAATCATGGCCTTCCTGAATTAAATGCAAGCTCAATTGGAATGGCAAAAGCAGCACTTGAGGCCATGAATGAACTTGATCTCTTTGGAGCTAGAGGTGGACCCTATAGTGTAATACATGTTTTAACTGACGAGGCACAAAAATGTCAGGCCGTTTTACAGGTATCGATAATGTTGCTACTTTATTAATTAAATATGTTTAATGTTGACGTTTTTTAGTCAATGTTGCCTAGAGAATCTAATTCTAAAGAATTAGATAGTGGTTTATTATCTATAATAAGCTTTCCAGCATTTGCTGTAGATGACGCCATGCTTATTCAGCTTACCAGAGATACAATAGTTGATAAATTGCAGGGGCGATATGGATGTAAAAGATTTTTAAGGGATGGATATAGAACTCCTAAGGAGGTATAGATTTTAATAGGATAGTTACTCACACATTATAACTTACACGTGGTATTATGTAAATAAATGTTTTTAGTTTGACAAATATTTTGCGTATGAACATTAAATAATTTTAGGACCCAAGACGTTTGTATTATGAACCATGGGAGTTACGAATGTTTGAAAACATCGAGTGCGAATGGCCATTATTCTTTTGTTATTTAATACTTGATTATTGTTTTCAAGGAAATAAAGATGCCGCATTAGAGTATACAGAACAGTTGGAAGAGGTAAAATGTTTGTATATGATAATAATAGAAAAATTCAGTAATAAATTGATTTAGATTATGATAAGAACAGAGGAAGGCATGAAGTTAGTGCCAGAATTGTATTCGGTTCCAGCTGAATTTGTTAATGCAGAATATAAAGAACCTGGAACACAGGAGAGAATTCCTTTAGGGCAGTGCCCTTTTATGTGGGCACAGTCACTTTATATTTTAGGAAAATTATTGCAGGAGGTATGTAATTATTAATGTATTGATATACTAAATAATTCCAATTCCTATATTTTAATATCCTTCTTCATTATCTTGCAGGGATTCTTAGCACCAGGTGAATTAGATCCACTAAATAGGCGTTTGTGTTCAGAAAAGAAACCAGATGTCGTAGTACAAGTTGTAATTTTAGCCGAGGACAATGAAATCAGAGATAAATTAGCAGAACATGACGTCATGGTTCAAACAATTGCAGAAGTTGCTCCCATAGAAGTTCAACCAGCGAAAGTTTTATCACATTTGTATACTTATTTAGGTAGAATTGTATTATAATAGTAACATTCTCTTTTGTATTTTATTAATTCTTTTCCATTTTAGGAAGAAATAAAAAATTAGGTTTATCTGGACGTAAGTCTCGTGACGTGGGAATCTTGAGTACAAGCAAGTTGTATTCTCTAGGTGATAAGATATTTGCCTTTACCCCACAGGTTTGTGTAGTTCTGTAATCTTTGTTAGTTCTATTATAGTTACTATGTGTAAATTTTATTGATTATGTAATAGTTTACGGACATGTCTCAAAATTACATTGCGACGGACTATGAACTAATGATAGACATTTGCAAGAGCGAGATTAACTTCTTGAAGTCAAGTTGGCAGAATATTATGGGTCGACCGCTAGTTACAATTGCCTGTCGAAATGTTCATCTAGGTATTAATCATTGGAATTTTTGCGCATTGCTTTGTGAGTTGTGTGAAATAAATTCTCATCGTCATCTATAATTTTATAATTTCAAATAGATACAGAATTTATTCCACTCCATTCCAATTGAGTTCGTTTTAAAAACTAACTGTGAATTGTCTGGTGTTTTATTATAACAAACTATACATATATAAAATAATTAGATATTTGGGATTAAAGATGTATTGTATTGTTTTCTCTTTAAATGAAAAAGAGCTATGGGATTTCTTATAATTTTAAGTTATTTGCATCCAATTTATCTAATAATCTATTGTAATGCCTATATATATTGTTGTGACGTTCAGCTAAAAGGTGGAATGCGGTATGTTGCATGTTTTCTCCTTGCTACCTGGGGTAGAATTTTGATATGGATGAGTATTATACAAGCCATGATAGTGCGCTCTTGGCCAATAAGTTTACTACATATCTCGCCTTCCTAACCATCAGCTGGCGTCATGTGCTTGGCAGACCTATTATTACAATGTTGGCTAATCACCATCATTTAGGTAAATTAAAGTTTTAATAATCTTATTAGTATTTCTATTTTAGTTGTTTTTTTAAAATAAAGTTTACTAGATTAGGTTTCCACATATGATATCAAAAACCTTTATAAATTTGCCTTTTAACCAGTTGTTTACTAAATTGGATAAGAATTGGAAAACAAAATTGTCTGTGTAGTTCTACAAAGCACTAATTTTTTTTTAAATTTAAACTGCATTATGCAGGATGTCTTTAAAAGGTCTGTACAAAATGAGCTCTTCATTAAAACACTATTGAACATTAAAGATCTTCAAAAAATTCTATTTTTTTAAATAGCAAGACATAGCAGTGGAAATTTATGATTTATGTGTACTGTAAAGCTCTTATGTTTTTAACAGTTTGGTCGATACTTTTAAAATATTTTCTATTCTTATTTCAAACATGTTTGCATCGTGTTTGATTTTGCTATCTGTCATAGTTTAGGCAGAAAAAAATAAATTTGATTTTACTGCATGCCATGCACTGCAACAGCCATACATATAATGTAACTAATATAAAGTCTGTTGACAAAATTAATAAAACAAAGACTATCTTAACATGTTGAAGGACAGTAATGTTATATGGTATTTGCTTTGGTGTGCTCATTGTGGTAGAACGTCTTACAGCATCTACAATTAAATTGTAAAAAACAGGCAGAATGTCTATCAACATTCCATTTTTCCACATATAATGCTTAAGATGCATGGTTACTGCCACAACCAGAACAATGTACAGCATTGGACAGATTAAATTGAACAGCGCCTGTTAGGTAGGTAACCGGTCGTATCTGATGTGTTTGTCAGGTTGCCTAGATTTATCAGGACCGAATTAAGTTATATTTTTAATTTGGTATTTTTTTTAAAAATTAAATGAGGAATTTTATAGTAAAGCGACAGTATTACGTGATAAATAATAAACAGATAACTCAGACCCAACTAAATGATGGCGAGATTTATGAGTGTAGAAGAATAGGTTGTGAAATTAGAAATAAATTGTGTCAGTTTTATGTTTTAGTGAAAAAAATCTTTTTTTTTTGTAAAATAAAGTATCAAAAATATGCCTAGAATTTTTTTTTAAAATGTATACAATCAATTTATACAATGTTTCCGTGGCTAATTAACGAAAAAAGGGTCGCGTTGCAGAAATGTCACAAGTAGGGTGTATTAGTATAAGTCTCAACAGACTAGTGAGAAGAGTATTCCCTCCTAAAACCAAAAACCCCGAATCAAATCCCAATTTTTCCAGTATTTTCTAATATTATTTTTTTTAAGTTTTGGATTATTTTGTTTTATTTATTTATTATTATTATTATTATTATTATTATTATTATTATTATTACTATTATTACTACTATTATTACTACTACTACTATTACTATTATTATTATTACTATTATTTTTGTTTACATGTGTGAAATTAGCATTGCATAATGTTGCTATTAGGATTTTATATATTCTTTTAAGAGAAATATTACTTTTTCATATTGACACATGGGATGCAACATCAATTTAAAAGAATGGTCCCTAGACTGAAATACCTTCATTTGTCTGCAATTATAGGGATGAAATATATGAGAAGTGCATGCAGATATTGAGGCACACACTTTTCACACCATGACTCATAAAGTTCCATCAGGTAAAGCACCTTTTTTCAATTGTTTATGCACCAGGATGATACGAATTATTTATAAGCATTAAACAAAATAATATAAAAGAGCACTTCTTATATATTTCGTCCCTACAATTGCAGACAAATGAAGGTATTTCAGTCTAGGGACCATTCTTTTAAATTGCTGTCGCATGTCATGTGTCAATATGAAAAAGTAATTTTTCTCTTAAAAGGATATATAAAATCCTAATAGCATCATTACATAATGCTAATTTCACACATGTAAACAAAAAATAATAATAATAATAATAATAAATAAATAAAACAAAATAATCCAAAACTTAAAAAAAATAATATCAGAAAATACTGGAAAAATTGGGATTTGATTCGGGGTTTTTGGTTTTAGGAGGGAACACTCTTCTCACTAGTCTGTTGAGACTTATGTACTAATACCTACTTGTGACATTTCTGCAACGCGACCCTTTTTTCGTTAATTAGCCATGGAAACATTGTATAAATTGACTGTATACATATTAAAAAAAATTCTAGCCATATTTTTGATAATTTACTTTATTAAAAAGAAAAAGATTTTTTTCACTAAAATATAAAACTGACACAATTTGTTTCTAATTTCACAACCTATTCTACACTCATAAATCTCGCCATCATTTAGTTGTGTCTGAATTATCTGTTTATTATTTATCACGTAATACTATTGCTTTACTATAAAATTCCTTATTTAATTTAAAAAAAAATACCAAATTAAAAATATAACTTAATTCGGTCCTGATAAATCTAGGCAACCCGACAAACACATCAGATATGACCGGTTACCTACCTAACAGGCGCTGTTCAATTTAATCTGTCCAACGCTGTACAATTGACAATCTTGTCAGCTAAATATATGTTCAACAAATGTGAGTGAGATAGTCTGTACTTTCCCTCACATACAATCTTTGAACCTATAAGTAGTTTTAGACATGCCTTTTTGTTGTTTATCTTTAAGCTGAGTAAATTTCACATTGTAACCTTAAATTTTTGAGATTTCTTAAGAACTGACAGAAAATGAGAAGAAAGAATTGAAAAACTATATGTATATTAAGACCAAAGTAGAAAGTGAAGCTTTTTGAATGAGTAGGAACCCTATGAGTTCAAAAAAGGCACTACACTCGAGTTATATACAATACTTTTTGCATGACTGTATTTTAAAGAAAATAGTAAAAAAAACCATTGATGGTAGATCAAAAAATGAAGTTGGCCAAGATCATAATGCATGTTAACATCGATACTTCAAATGTTTATAATTGTCAACTTTTGACATTAACAACGATTCAGTTATGTTAAGGTTGGCCATACAGCTTCTGTGAAAAAAGATAAGCCATATTGCAAAAGTATCTTATTTACAAAACCAGGATTAACAAGAAATGGCATGATGATCTCGAATCAAGTATGTTTTAACCTAAATGTAAAATTAACTTAAAACTAACTGTCAAGATTGTATACAGGATGGAAATGTCAAATCTCCATGACCAACTTTTATGCAAAAAGATCGTGAACAGTATGGTCACATTTCGATGGTCACTGTTGGTATCCTGGTTATTAGAAGACATAGAACAACGGTTAAATGGGGGATGTTGTGTAGAATTCAATACTCGCAACAAATCTCATTTTAAATTCACCTTAACTAACCAAGAATTCAGTATGGCTGCTTATGAAAAACAAAAGATAACGCTAATAACTTGAAAACAAATGACAATCAGGGGTTTCTGTTGACACCAAGAAATTTGTTTTAAAAAAGTGTCTCAACATTGTAAAACTTTAGAAGCGGTCACATTAGGTGTTATTGAGTTATTGAGAAAAATTGAAATCAATAAATTGTGATTTTCTCAAAATATCTTCAAATTTAAAAAAGAATTTGAAATGAGATTTGTTGCGAGTATTGAATTCTACATAACATCCCCCATTTAACTGTTGTTCTATGTCTTCTAATAACCGAGATACCAATAGTGAGCATCGAAATGTGGACGCATAGTATTATACAGTGTAGGATTAAAGTATGGAATATAAAAAAAAAGCGAACTCAACATGTTTTTTTAAACACGCTGAGACAGGTCGATTTTAGTTATTAAAAATACACATTAATGCGTGCGATTCACCTTCTGACTTTCATTTGTTTTTTAGTTATGAAGTCATCACAAAAAAATTTAAATGACAATATAGATTTTTAGTAGTGGAATCCGATAGTGATTTTTCTTCCCTTTGTGATCATGCAAATAAATCCTAAGGTTGCATAACAAAAATTCTGAGAAAATTCGAGCTGAACATTTAATGTTGATATCGCATTTAATAGGAAATGATTTTAAATTATGATATTAAAATACTACAACATAAAATTAGATTAAATGTTAGTATTATCCAAGATAACAAATAATTCAGACCATGAACGGAACGTAAATTGCTTGTTGAAGTACCTTTTGTTTTTATCTTACAACCTTTGCAGCATACTGAATAATCAAAATAAAAAATTTTAAATCTAGCAAACTGTTTCATACAAGCATTTTGTCAATCTTCAAGGCTCTTGACATAATTATTGTAGTTTATTGTAGAATACTAATAATATTCTACTAAATCACGAAATACGATAATATCAACATTAAATGTTCAGCTCGATTTTTCTCAGAATTTTTGTTATGCAACCTTAAGATTTATTTGCATGATCATAAAGGGAAGAAAAATCACTATCGGATTCCACTACTAAAAATCTATATTGTCATTTAAATTTTTTTGTGATGACGTCATAACTAAAAAACAAATGAAAGTCGGAAGGTGAATCGCACGCATTAATGTGTATTTTTAATAACTAAAATCGACCTGTCTCAGCGTTTTTAGAAAAACATGTTGAGTTCGCTTTTTTTTTTTAATATTCCATACTTTAATCCCACACTGTATGTATGGTGTGATTGAAAAAAAAAGCGAAGTCGAAGTAGGTCATGACCAGTACCATGTGGCAATGCTGCTAATAGAGTAGATAGTGGTTGAATCAATATCTTGAAGAAATGGTCATTATTAATGTCAACTCTTGTTTACTTAATTTGAGTTATGGTTAGTCATGCATCTACCAACAATTACTCATGGTCTCTGCCATCCTAAAGTCTGACTATTACCCAGAATTTATTTTGTTCTTCATATTCCTTCGTAATTCCCAGATGTTTCTGTATCACGAAGTTGAACACCCTCTATTGTAAAATTACCTACCAGCACCATAAAATTAGTTAGACCTGTTACCTAGAGATAGAGTAGGAACTGTTTCAGAATAGCATTGCTTTTACATCAGTAAGTTTGCTATTCTGAAACTTGTAGGGATCGACCGATAGATTTTTTTTGGCCGATACCAAGATAATATTGGCCTTCATATTTTGATATATTTACATTATATTTCATGCTACATTTTGTTTAATCACTTGTGTGTGTCGGCCTCTGTACATTCATTTGTAATTTCTAGAGATTAACAAACGTATCAGTAAATCCACAAACTGCATTAGTTTAATAGGAATGTTGACACATTTTGTCTGTTTCATGAATAGAAAATCGAAAATTGGAATTCTACTTAAAAAATGTCAGAATTTCAGTTTTGTATGTGTCTTTTTTAATATCGGCTGCATGGCCAATATAGCTGACATACCGATATGTATATTGGTATCGGTCAATTCCTATGAAACTGTTCCTACTTTAAGACCTAAATAAAAGCAAAATAATGTTACATTTCTAGATTTTTGCTCTTTATGTTTAATGGCATCCATGCACTGCCTATTAATACAAAGATAGATAGATAGATCTTTATTTAAATAGAGTAACCTAATATGCAGACATTGAATTATGAACAATTACATAAATTATTTAAGAATTATAATATTAAGACATTTTAAAATATACATAGGTAATTACAAGTTCCGAGCAACACGATTTTTGGGTCTGGCTTCTGCATGTGAAATTCTGGTTTCTCAGACGCTAAAACTAAAGGAAAAAATTATTTTTTGGATCAAAGTTTGCTTTTGTAGAAACTAGAGCAATTTCTCGAATTTTTGAAAAAAATCACTGATTTTTTTATTTTTTTTTAAATTGCGATTAGAAAAGTTTTTACTGAACATCAAAGTCTTTTTAATTCAATATTTGTGGTAAATAATAACATATAAATATAAAATAACTAAAAATTAGGTTTAAAAATGAATATTTTTCGTATTTCTCTTATGTTTGTAAGGGCTGTCTCGTATTAAACTCCAAATGTAATCTCCCATCATACTCTCGTTGTACTGTCCTTGGTAACGTCGTTCAAAGTCCATCACATCCTGGTGAAAACGTTCTCCTTGTTCCTCTGAGTAAGCACCTATATTATCTTTAAATTCGTCCAGATGAGAATGTAGCATATGAAGTTTATGGGATATTCTGCAGCCCATAATTTTAAAACTTTTAAGCATAGTTTCAATCAATTCTTTATAATTGTCAGCTTTGTTGTTTCCAAGAAAACCATCAGCTACTGCTTTAAGACTCTCCCAGGCTCGTTTTTCACGAACATTGAGAAATTCTGTGAAGTCATCACTCTTCATTAGTTGTTTTATTTGTGGTCCAACGAAAATACCCGCTTTGACTTTAGCGTCAGATAATTTGGGAAAAAATCCCTTTAAATATTCGAAAGCTTTAGAATCTGGATCCAGAGCTTTTACAAATTGTTTCATTAGGCCTAATTTTATATGTAACGGCAGCATCAATACATTCTTAGGCTCTACAACTGGTTCCGACTTTACATTATGTTTTCCGATCTGAAATTCGGCTCGATTAGGCCATATACGCCGTTGGTAATGTACTGAATCTGCTCTGCTGTCCCACAGGCAAAGGTGACAAGGATATTTAGTATAACCGCCTTGCATTCTCATCAAAAAACCAACCATCTTAAAATCGCCTATTACTGGCCAATTGTATTCTGTATATTTTAACTTTTCAAGTATCATCTTCACACTATCATAACTTTCCTTGAGCAATGCGGAATGTGCTAGGGGAAGACTCGGCAATTGGTTTCCATTATGAAGAAGAACCGCTTTTAAGCTTTTTGAAGAGCTATTGATGAAAAGCCACCAATCAGATGATACGAATGGTATTCCGATTTCTTCGAACAAATCAGTTACGTTATTACAGTAGCAAATACCGGCTTCTGTCGTGAAAAAACATGAAAAAATTTTATGTCGCTCTCGTTGATCAGTTATTTTCACATCATCTTCAAGCAAATTCCATTGCTTTAATCGTGAACCTAAAATCTCTGCTTTGCTCTTGGGTAGGTTTAGGTCTCATACTAAGTTATTGAATTCAGCTGAGCTTATGAAATGTGGTCCAAAACTGCGACTTTAACATGAATTCACTACCATCAGTGTTGATTAGTGGTGCACTGGATTCTGTTGAACTTTGTGAAGATTGAATTGTGAGGTTATCTAATTCCGAACGTGATGGAATAGGAAAATTTTCATCATGAGGTATCGGAGATGACGTTGAAGGAAGATCAGGATAATAAATCTTACTTGGATTAATGATACAAAAATAACAGTCTTGCACATGATCACTAGGTTCCCTCCAAAGTCGTGGCACTGCAAACTTCATGTGTCGTTTTTCTTCTCGATACCAGGCTAGAAATAACAAAATAACAACTAGTGTAATTCAAATTTGCTCGACATTAGTAAAACTTATTCTTATTAATCCTTTTAATTTACTTTTAAAATTATTTACATGCTAGATGCTTTTAAATCATTCAATAAATTGTTAAATTTTTGAAATCCTTTAAAAATCAAAGAGTTCATTGAATTAAGGTATGGAATGAAAGTAAATGGACAAAATTCACTTTAGAATAACACCTTTGAAACATATGCGATCTTGCTAAACTTGCGAGGCATTTGTTTTGACGACTTAATTCTTAACTTAGTTATGAATTTGTTGTCATTGTGAAATTATTGGAACAAGAAACGTTACGTAAATGAGTTTATGAATGCTCGGACAGGTAGATAAAAAGCAAGTGGTGAAGCATTTTTCAAATGAAAATATTGAACGTCGACAATTTACAGTATAGTTAAACAGTTTGAGGATAATAAGCCATGGAATAGTGGAAAGAAAACAGGACGTCCACTGAAACTGGGACCGCAAGAGTGAAAAAGTTACAATCTTTTGCAAGTCCCCAATATTATCAAGAAAGTTGAATGTTTCACACACCACTATTGTTCGGAATTTGAAAAAAATGAACTTAAAATACCTCAAATGAGTAGAAGTGCCAAAGTATTCAGCAAAACAACTTGCTGATATCCCTCAAAACTGCCGGTTACTTCGTCGAAAATTTCTTATTTTGGGTAAAATGTTACTGATGGACGATGAAAAGTACTTTACTTTTTCTTGTTCTACATTAAATGAAAACTTTGGTTTTTATACGTATAATGTTAAAAACATTAAATACAACCAGAAAACAAAGTTTGAATCTAAAGTTTTACTGTGGGCTGCCATATCCTAGAAGGGAATATCAAACCTCTTTATTGAATCATCATTAAATGGATTTGCCCTAAAAACGGATACATATATCAAGAGAAGCAAAATATTGATTTCATACCAAAAAAGGCATACCACCTCATATCCCAGCAGCTCATCTCATTGAACATTTCTGGGCATTTTTGTCTAAAGAAGTATACAAAGACAGGTGGACAGCTAAAACTAAGGTTCAGCTTGTGAACAGGATTAAATAATGTTCCAAAGAAGTTAACATTTTGACGGTCCAGAAGGTGTTGTGAAGTGTAAAACAAAAATTAAAAATTATTCAGGAAAAAGGTCCCGATGCTCTATATTAATTTTGCTTTTTTTTTGTATATTTAAAGTAAAAATAAGTTATAAAAAAATTATAAATGAAATAAAAGTTTTTGTTCATGAAAACTTAATTGTTAGTTTGTTCATTTACTTTCATTCCATACATTAACATACTGACACTGCAACGTAAGTTTTGATACCCGTTTTTAGCTATTTCTCAAAAATTCATTTCTCAAAAACTAAGCAACATTTTGACCCAATTCTTTTATCATGTGATAGAACATTCAATTTTCTTTTATTTGATATGACACTCATGAATTTCTCATCAGTTCTGATTTTGTTTCAATGTAAGAATGAACATTTCAGAAGACGAGATTTGTATTCTAATCAAGTATGAATTCAATTCCGGCCATACACCTAAACAAACATGGCACAATATCATTCATGCAAAGGGCTCAGAGGTTTGTTTCTCATGTGACTGTGAAGTGGTGGTACAGCAAGCTCAGGCAACAGCAGCAAATGCTCAAAGACAAACTGAGGTCAGGAAGCCTGCCAGTTATCAATGAGCAAGCAGTACTTGCTACTGAACCGACCCTGAGTACCCGCATGTTGGCTGCTGACTTCCACTGTTCACATATGCAAATCGCCAGAATTCTGTACGAACACAGAAAGAAGGTACGCCATGGCAAGTGGGTGCCTCATGAACTGACCCAAAGAAATAAGAATGATCATCTAATGGCTGTGCAACAACTGCTCCAGCATCAATAGGAAGCCCTGTTTTTGGACTGGGTAGTGACTTGTGATGATAGGTGGGTCCTGTCCAAGAATTTTATCAACAAGAAACATAACAGATAGAAAGCAATGAATATTCTGCAATGTCACCCAAATTGGCTTCTAAGAAAGAGTAGAGGTAGATGATCTGGTTTGCAATCATATTTGACTAGTATCCTTTATTTTATTTTTTTTTTAATATTTTCATTTTAAATCAAGTTAATTATGGAGTGTCAAGTGTCTTATTCCGGGTCTGGCAGAAAAACCTCTCACATTTTGCTCCACCACTGTGTGCAAATCAACGAAGAAAGGTGGATCTTACTGTGCGCTATTAGTAGTGGGCATCTTACCATTTTAGTTGTCATATTTTAAGATTTAATTAAAAGGCTATTTTAAAGTCTATTTAGAATTTTATTTTTTTAAACAAAAGTGCATACAGTGTGTCCCAATTTTGATGCTCACTATTGGGATCTCGGAAATTATAAGAGATATGAAGTTGGTTAAATTAGAAAAGATTTGGCTATTTTGGAGATCAGTTTACTTATGCTTTTGTTTTTTCAAGAAAGTTTACGGCTTACTAGATATTTGCTAAAAACGAAATTATTTTATTTTTTTTAAAGTGAAATATCTCAGGAACGAGCAAAGATAGAAAAGAACACTAAAGAGGGTGTTTTAAAGAGTTTACTCTGAAACACAAAAAAATTATTTTCGCAATTGTCTTTTGTTTTATTTCGGCGGTGAAACGTAAATCCAAATTTTTTCTAATGGAATGCCTGCTTGATTTCCATATTACTGAACTGCACGCCTTAAATGCTTTTCAGTGATACATAGTTTTACATAGCTATTTTTTTGTTTTACCGAGTTATGAAGTGAAAATCATTTTTTGTCATAGTGTGCCATGACATCTAACACACAAAGTCGTGGAGTTTTATAAAAGAAATTCATTTGTTATGCAAAAATTGCTAAAACAAAATAAGATGCTTTTATGGGGCATTAGATGCTTAGTTGATGCTATCTGTGAATGTTCAGTAAATTATCTTAAAAGCATGTTTTGTTTTGTTTTAGCAATTGTTACATAACAAATGTAATTTATTTGACAAAAACCAATGATTTTCATGTTTAAAGCCATGGCACACTAAGTGGGAAATGCTTTTTATTTAAAAAAAAAATAAGATAATTTCGTTTTTAGCAAATATCTAGTAAGCCGTGAACTTTTTTGAAAAAACAAAAACATAAATAAACTGATCTCTAAAATAGCCAAAACATTTCTAATTTAACCAACTTTGTATTTCTTACAATTTCCAAGATCCCAATAGTGAGCATCAAAATTGGGATACACTGTATAATGCAATTTTTTTTTCATTGTGTTGTAAAAATTAGATTGTCCAAGTGGGGGTGACCATTTTTTATGATGCTGATTCCTGAAGGCTTGCATTACTATAGCCGTCATTTGAGGTGATATTGCTGCAAGTTCTTGACGTATTGCTTCTTTCAATTCATTAGTGTTTCGTGGATGGTGTTTGTAGACCTTAGACCTTAGCTCCAGAGAAAAAAGTTGCATAGAGCAAGATTGGGTGAACGTGCAGGCCACCTAACGTCTCCACACAACGAGATTAAGTGTTGTGGAAATTTATTTGCATCGCAATCACAGAATCGTTATTTTTGATAAATGCTTCGACGACAAAAGCATGATGCTCACTAGTCCAATTCATGATGACAACTAAAATGGCAAGGCGCCCACTACTAATAGCGCACACTAAGATCTTCCTCTCTTTGTTGATTCGTGCACAGTGGTGGAGCAAAATGTAAGAGGTTTTTCTGCCGGACCTTGTATTTTTGAAATCAGTATAAAATCAAATGAGGTAAATGTCAAGTATGGTGCCGATAGGAAAACATGATGATGGTTCCAGAAAACTGAAACATCAGTCAATGATTTTGGCAATCTGAAGTAATTAGTCATAAAAAACTACTTTAACATGTTTGGTGTCGGTGACACATACAGTGCATTTATATTAATTGTTGAGCAGTCCTGATGATGCGTTAATGTCTTGATTACTTGTGTCGTGGAGGGCTACATTAAACGTAACAGTTCTGCACATTTGCAAGTGTGTTTGTATTACTCTATGCATTTTCTTTTTGAGATGGGTAAAACTGAAAAAAA
>VTPC01007636.1:0-21739 GCA_011009095.1 Ignelater luminosus
GCTTGGCTAAGATTTATGAATTGAGCTTTGAATTGCTGCTTCAATCACCCAAATCGCCAGACATTACTTCATCGAATCTTAGTTTGTTTCCAACATGAAAAAGTTTCACGCTGATGGTAAGAAGTACCGTACGTCTTGAAGTTTGAGGTATTGGTGCAACAAGTTAGCAGGAAACTTTGTAGAAAAATCAAAAAATTTCTTAACCAATATTCTGCTGTTCTTTTTCCTAGGTCAGAAACTTTTCATCTTGTCTTATGTATCTGCCAATATTTGTGAAACATGTCCTTAAAAATGCACATACTCCAATCTTAAAGCATCTAAACAAAAACAAATTTCAAGTTTCAGATTTAAGTTGTCAGTTTTTTTGAGAACCCTTAAGAGGTCATTGTCTGATTAGAAACAGTAACGATAACGTTTATAGATACTGAAGGATAACGTTGGATGAATCTAGAGAATTTAACTTGAATAATACGACTAGTTCGTTTGTTACCAAAGGCTAACATCATATGGTCCATTGAAGTTCTAGAATTGTTAATGTTTTTTGCACTTTATTTACACTTGATTTGCGTGTATTTAGAAACAGTATCATCTTCCACTAAGGGTATATATGGTGCTATACTCATAAAGTCTACAATCTCACTTTGAAGTTTAATTTGAAATTTTTATTGATTTAATAGCCTGACCCGAAGATTAGATTTGCAACCTTTGCATTTAAGGAAAATCTGCAAACGACCTAAGTTCAGTCATCCTAAACGGCGATTACAACAAATATATGAATTTGAGGAAGGTCTTGGATAATTTTAAATTTTTAAAGTTTTCAAGGTTCAAATTCTAGGATCAGAATTTGGACAAGTGCTTGGAAATCAAAAGCAGTTCTGGAATATGAGTAAAAGACTAAAGGGGAACCCAGCAGAGCCAATAAGAAATATCAAAAACCAACAACAAAAACTTGAGACAACAACAAAGCCTGGCGTGAATACTACGAGAAGCAGTTTGAGAACGAAAGGATTGCAGAACAAGAAATAGTTGAACACACACATGGATATGAATCACAAGAAGAAGAAAACAATATAACCGAAGCAGAAGTAGAAATGGCCATAAAAACAATACGAAACAGAAAAGTTCCAAGAGAAGATAACATCTATCCACAGCTACTAAAAAAAAAGGGAGGAGACATTGTAAGTACATGGCTGAAAGCCATCTTCCAGCAAGCATGGGAAACGGAACAAATATTTTCTGATTGGGAAAAAAATATCATTGTTCCAATATATAGGAAAGGTGAAACGACAAATTGCGGGAATTATCGGGCCATATGTTTGTCTTCAGTTGCGGTTAAAATGTGTTCCAAAATCATTGAAAGAAGATTAAGAGACGAAGTTGAAGACAAACTAGAAGACGAACAAGCAGCATTTCGCCCAGGAAAACAAAAACAAGACACTTATTTACGATTAGATAGATCATAGAAAAGATAATAAATAAAAACAAACAGATATTCCTGGTATTCATAGATCTAAAATTAGCATGAGATGGAGTCCGTGGGAATACATATGGAATGCACTGGAGGAACTGCAAACAAACTTGAAACTCGTAAGAGTGATCAAAAGTTCAAACAAAACGGTGATCGGAGTTGTAAGGCTTAATGGACACAAATTTCAAGAATTTAGAATGAATAAGGGGGTGAAACAAGGCGGTAATCTAAACCCATTACTTTTAGTAATATATATGAATAGTATAATAAAGAAATGTAAGAATGAAACTAAGAGAACACAGCCAGGTTATTATAACCTGAATCCTATAATGATCCGTGATTTAGTACATGCGGGCGATATACTGATAATGGCAGGAACTGCAAAAAACTATAAATATATGGAACAACAACCTACGGGAAAAAGGCATGATAATAAACGTAGAAAAAAGTAAAATACTACATATAACGAGAAATGGACAAGAAGCAAGAACACCGATAGGTATACAACCCAAAATGCATCTCTACAAGACAATCCACCTGGCCAACCTTGTGTATGGGGCCGAATCATGGGCAATGCTAGATAAACACCGATCTAACCTGACAGCGAAATACTTACAAAAAGAAATGGGTAAGACAGAAAGAGACAGAATAAGGAATATCAGCATCAGAGACGAGCTAAGCCAGTCGAACAAAAACAACTCAAATGGCATGACCACGTACAGCATATGGACCCCGAACGATACCTCAGACTAATATACGAAATGAAAGCAGAAGCAAGAAATGCAAGAGGTAGACTCCAAGTCCAGTGGGAAGATAACATCAAAGAAGCGGCTAGGGAAAGAGGAAATAACATCGATGATATTGAAAGAATGGTTAGAAACCGTAACACTTACAAAAGATAGAAGATAGACGATGATGAACCACTAACTGTAAATTGAAAACTGGTGTCAGTCAGAGAGATGGACCTTAGCAACAGGTACCTTCTGTATGGCTTAAAGTATCTTCATTAATTTTTGAAAGAGAGAAAGGTCTGTTCTAATTTTGTCCAAAACAGACTTGGGCGACCTTTTAAAAAATATACTTTTAGATTTTCTGACCCGAAAAAAATTATAAACGGCTTTTTGAAATCGTTGTTTTACCAAAGTCAAAAGTTTTGAAAATCAGATATCTCTAATGACACTCACTTACTTATTTGTTATCAAGAAAACAAGAAGGCTCCCAAGGACTTGTAAACAAAACTGAAAATTATCTCAAAACTATATCCTGGTAGTATTTGAATGGAAAACTAACAGCACGCTGAAATTAAATTTAAAGATGCGGAACAACTTTGTACTTTTCACAATAGTGAAAAATCTATTAAAATTTATAGCAGTACACTTAATGGCCAAAACGCAAAAGCAGCTTATTTAGAAAAAAACGTAAAAATAAAGCAAAAATATCGAATGGAATTTTGTTTTGAATTAAAACAAAACTAATACGCTGACATGTATGGAATGTTAGGAAATTCTAAATTGTAACTGTCTATCGCCTACGGCAATATTGAATTGCTTGCTGACAGTTTGGTTCTGAATAACAAACAATGAAGTTTGTTAATTATTGTTAACAAACAAGAATCAAACCGTTTTAGTTATGTGCATTTTATTATTTAATAATATTAAATAATAAATTGAGCAATACTGCTTTCCTCAGTAACAATTTTAATATTCCTAATAAGTTGCTTTGAAATTCGCTACCACAGCACAATTGTGATAAACCGTGTGTACATAGTTTAATCAGCTCTTTGTATAAACGCATATTATATAAAAATATTGCTAACTACTGTCGAATCTAGTTTTAGTTTTGTAAAATAAAATTTTAATTATGTTATGATGGAAGCTTTTCACTTCTTTACAATGGTGAAAAGCTTATGCAAAAAGAATGAAACTAATTAATAATAAACCCCGAAGTAAACCAAAGCAAAAAATTCAAAAGAACGAAATAATTACTGCAGCTAAAATTGAGAAATGACTGTTATACTTTTAATTTAATTCCTACAAAATTAAATACAACCTAAGGAAATGTGCGCCTCTCATTGCAGTATAAACCTAACAAGACACGCAATACGATTTCAATTTTAAAGTCTAAAATTTAAAAAAGAACATAAAAAGAGAATTTGAAATATTCGTGCCGATTCATATCTTAAAAGTCTAAGAAAATTATGTAGTACATAATTACATTTATCGTCCCAAGTACAAAATCAATAAATCAGTTCTCGTGAAAGTAAAACTAAAGCAATTGTTTTCGAGGCATTAGGTTGTCTTTGAAATTGTGTTTTGTTTTTTATTAAGTATGATTAAAAGCCCTTCCAACTCATGCATACAAACAACAATAGACATGAAAATCGTCTTGTTTCTTAATTCCTCTTTGGCATGCGTCATTGGGAAAGGAAATTTACGTTTGAATGAAACCCTTAACCTTTTAATCATTTCGAGATTGTTCTCCAACATTTAAATTCTTTCGAATATAATTTAATTTTCATAAAACTCGTCGTTAAAATCTTGAATAAATTGAAATTTACATTTTTATTTTTAATCGTTTGATTTGATAAACAATATCTGGTGCGATTTTCACATTTTTATCAACTTCTATCTTAATTGGATATCTCTATTTACCTTTGACTTTATTAAGCACGTTTGTTTGGATAAGGTTCAATTTGAAAGCAGAAATCAGAGTTATTTCTATAAAAAATCCATATAAAGGACGTATTTGTTCTTCTAGTTTGTTGATATACCATTTCCTAAAGTTACTGTAACATGTGTTTGTTCAAGAATAAATTACACGTTGTATTCTGAATTACGGAAAATGCCGCTAAATTACGTACCGTATGAAAGGCTCGTGATTATAGTTTTCAGATTGATTATGTCCCTATTAAATATGAAAGATGGGATTGTGGAAAATTTTCTAGATTATAAAAGTTATTTTAGTGCTAGGAATAATGTTTGATGCACAAAATATAAAAACTGCCTATAAAAAACTTTTTGACTAACCAGACTTAACAAGGTCTGAAAAAACTGAAAGAGGGTGCTTAAATAAAGTTGTAAACAAGGAAACATCTGCAGTCGGATACATTAAGTTAATTTTACAAAAGAGGCACTTCTCATGAAAATCCGTTAAGGGAGGTACTTAGAGAGTGTTAACCTTGTACCTTTTTGAACTTTTAATTTTTTAGCACTCAATTTGTTATTGTATACAGTCAAGATCATAAAAAAAAACGCGAAAGAAATAATTTTTTAATTTCCTTTTTCGATTAAATTCGAGAATGAAGATTAAAACTGTTTATGATGTTTTGATGTATCAGTTTACAATCCTACTTAGAAGATTTACGTAAGACAAACTTTAATCTACTGAAATCTTGCCTATCTTACTAGAAACTTGGTAATTTAGGGACGGACTATTTTTCTTGAAAAATCTCAGGATATATTTATTTAGCTGATTAGCTGGTTAAAGGACAATAGTACTTTACTTATGCAATAACAAACAATTTTTTTCTGACTCTTGCCTTTGCTGTTATTTCTACAGGCTTAAGGTTAAAGGTTAAGTTTATAACGGAAATGCTTCTTGACCTCTGGCCTTATCAGAAGCCTCAAAGATTTTAAGAAGCAATACAGAATCTTCTTCAGATACTTGTAAATAGAAATAGATAACTAAGTGAAATATTAAGTACTGACGAGTCTATTGATATCAGATCAACTTTGATTTTTCCATCGAGGAAATTACTTTTCTACTTTGAGATTTCCTGTTTTAGATTTATAGGATCTCCAGATAGCAGAGTAAAAAATACTGTTTTAAAAGTATTCACGAAAAATTGCAAAATAAAATAAACTCAGAAATCAACTTTCTATTCTAAAGTTACAAGAACTCTAAGAAAGATAACAGGTTACTAATAAGAAATATCTACGAAGAGAAGTTTTAAAAATGGGAAATGGAAACTAAAAGAATACTGATTATAAGAAGAAGCTTTCGACTGTATTCCTAAAATTGTGGTTGGTGAGCTGATTAGAGATGCCAATTTAATTTTGTAGGCATGTGAATATAAATTCTTCGCTTGAAAAATTAAACTAGAATTAGCAAATAGAATCTTTTTAACATAAAAGAATAACATAATGGAAGATTCAAAAAAACTGCGAGAAAAAATCTCCCTACGGCAAGATCCACATAGAAAAATGGTTAGAGAAAACGTCAATTTTTTGTGTCAGGTGTGCAAAAAAACACTTCGTAAATCTCTCCTTAGTAGTCCTAAAGGAATACTTTTATTCAACTAACAAATTTCTTGTTTCACCCTGAAATTGTAGGGGTTTCCTTACTAGATATTCATCATCAAGATAACAGATATCAAAATACACGCCCTTCATTGATGAAATTATAGTAGAATCTTCTATTGGTGATGCTATTCGTTCCAGATCACACGAAGGAGTTTTGTATCTGATGGTTGCAAAAATGAACGGTACTCAAAGGTGTGTGCATTTGAAGAACTGCAAATTATCTAGTGCCAGTATCATCATACTGCTTATGACTTGCAATTGTGCCTACAGGGAGAATAATAATTGCGAAGAGTTTAAATGGCATAAGTCTTAAGTAAAACGAAAAATACCGATACGCAAACGTGCTGAGTTTTATTATTGTCTTACATTAAAATGACACTACTCAGGCTACTTGAACTTGTTAATGTTCTGGTATTAGTATTGCAGTTGACAATTGGTATATATTAAAATTCGAACAAAGGTCTCGCTCTCTCTGAAATCTTGATGATTAATTTCGTTTGTACAAAGTAGCAAATTTCGAGTAAGAGCGTAAAACGAAATGGTCAAAATATGTGTGAGGTTAGGTGGAACTGGACGCAGAAGAGGTAAGAAATTGTGCTCAAAATAAGCGAACGTGTCGTGTTTTATTCGGATTCAACAAACACGAACGCCATACGAGTGTTGTAGTTTTTTGGTCTTTATGGTGAATTTTTGGTTTCTGAAAGAAAAGCGGCCTAGTGTGTTCGTCTTAAGAAGTCTAATAGAGGGCGAAGTCCAAAAAGGAGCTACTGAAGATAGTCCGTGCGATGGCCAAGCCCAAATCGTGTTCGTATTTGGATCTTTTAAGAAGGTTAAGGTCTATATTGGAGACACTCCGAGCCATAATCCTATCTTTAGCTCAATTAAGAATGTACTAGAGAGCGAAGCCTGAGCTTGGGCTATTGTACGTGATATCGAAGAGCAGGTGATCTACTTTCATCATATCTTTCGTATCTTGGATTTAGTACAAGACACTGCTTTTACTCATTTTACCTTGGTTTTATTTTCTGTATGATGTTCTAGTTGAATATATTTACTGCGATTTTTGCATGCCAGTTCAAAATGTCTTTGTTTTCTATTTTATGCTCAATAAAAATACCGAGGGCTCTTTCTGTGTGGAAAATCTGTCCAAAGCATTTTTTTTCTAATTTATAATTTAGCTGAATGAATGTGCGTGGTCGGATTGTATTGCAAGTTTCAATACTTCACTCGGCGCGTTTATACATTTATCTTTGTCTAACATGCATCAGTGCGCCGAGTAAGGTATGTCGGAACTTCCAACTAAAATTAATGACCCAGGCATATTTTTTTCTCATGACTTGTATTTAGCTTTACTAACTGAAACGCTTAATAGAGACCGAATGAGGTGACTCGTGAGAGGATGCGTTGTCATTTTGAAAAGATTTATTGTGAAATGGTCCAGGTTTTATACTATAAGCAGGTAGGATTTTCTAGAATGTTGTAAAACTATTATTGTTTCTTGCTTTTGGATACAGTTATCCATTAAACCAAAAAAGAATAGACAGCTTTGTTTCTACTGCTGTCTAAAATGTATCCTTTCTTGTAGGAATTCTTCGCTGGTTCTTTCTGCAATTTTGGTTGATCGTCGGCTTTTACTACTTTTTCAATAAAAAAGGTTTTTCTTTTGAACTATTTTCAAACATAAAACGAAAAATTCTTAGAGTTGAAATGAAAAACATATTTCTCTTTAATACTGCTGCAACAGTTTGAATACAAGAACTGGGAAACGTAACATATAGATGATGTACTTGTTAAATTCAAAAATCTGAAATTGAAGGGGTAAAAATTGTAAACGTGCTGCCCACATGAGATTTTAACAAGTCACAGAAAAACAATCTTCAGTTTTGCCGTTCAACAAAATACACCGGCGAGCAAGAAATTTAGGTCACTTTGAAATTGTGATGTTCTAAGCTTATGTTTACAAATTGTAAATCATCGTACTAGCAGGCTCTGAGTCATTAGTTTTTGGAGAAACGTTATCTGTGAGTATGGAGAAGACTAGGAGAAAGATATGTTCCAGTTTGTATTGGCAAGCGACTTCCATTTGGCGGTGGGTCGGTCATAGTTTGGGCAGGAATCTCTTTACAAGCACACACAGAGTTAGTCTTCATACAGAATGGCTCCCTGACAGCTCACAGGTACACTGCGGAATTATTATGCCTTTCATGATCACCATGGGCGAGTTTTTTTTATGCAAGATAATGTGAGACTTCACATAGCGAGAATTGTCAGAGAATATATGGATGAGGTGGGCAGTAGGTGGTGTGGCAATAGCCCAATTGACACCTCAAAATGTTTTCACTCTTACAAAATACAAACATTCATTTAGTAAGTCAGTTTATCAGGCATTCTTTTTTGAACGCCAGCTTCCTAAAATATTATTTTTGCTTGTTTGGGTTGCTTTCGCTTTAAATTAACGCTGGCTTTTTTTCAGATATTTTCGGCTTCTATTTTCACTATTTTTTTCAATATAAAGTTAAAAAAAAACTTTTTTCGCCACTCCTGTGACGTCACAAGTTTTTGACAATATGACAACGCTGAAAACGGAAGCGCTTGCGTGTGGAGCGCCGGATGCGGATGCTGTCGGTATTATACAAGGCGCTTAGAAGTTTGAATTTTCGAATGTTGAGGTTATGCGGTATTATATTATTATATATATTATATATTATATTTACAAAGCTTTATACAATCAGCTAACCATTAAACTACAAAAAAATAATTATTAACAGACGTAAAAAGTACAGATACTTATAATATCTTTGGTTAAAATCGACAAAGCGGAGAAACGCGACAACTAACAAACGACAGCAAATACACAACAACGTAATTGCGACGTTGTCAGCTCTACTATTTGTACAGACCGTCTACCGACAAACTGTGATGTCACTAGTAAAGAAAAAATATTTTATTTCCTTATAACTCTTTAGTTATCATACTACGGAAAAAACTGTTAATGGATATTAACTATATATCCTGTCTAGAATGATATTAAGTGTTTAGATTTCAATAAACCATTTTAGGAAACGACCCCATTGCACTAGACAATCTCAAATGTTTTAGGGTCACTGTTTGCAATCAACTTTTAATGGTTAAGTGACTTTCACTCTTAAAACAACTTGGATATATCCCGAAATATGGCTAATCGTAGATTTAGTTTTTGAAAAAAGAAAGCGCGGTTCGATACGACAGCAAATAAAAGTGATATCGGTTGGTGGTCGCTACAAGCGCAAGGGGGACCCCGAAGGAGTGGCTAGAACTGACACAGCGGAGCATTGGTTGCGACAGCTGTAGTACCCTAATAGTTGAAACGGTGTCAGTAAACCACTCTGCGTCCAAAGACTGCAGAAAAACCATCATCTTAAACGTTATCAAATGCGCTTTAGAATACCTAGAATGCCAGAAGAAACATTTTCTTAAATGTTAGGTCTTATTGGTTTAGCCAAAATGTATTTCAAGTTTGAACTCCTGGCACCATAGCAGTAAAGTGCCAAATTGAAGAGTCCTGTGCAAAAGTCGAATATCTTCATTTTTTGCTAATATCAAGTTATTCATTGTGAACCAAGGCAAAATCCTTCTTACTAAAGTGACATAAACCGCAACTAAGAAGCTCTACTGACTCTTTGTCTACTGAGTAAAAACCTATACATGAAAAAGAAGCTTGATTCTGAATCTGAATTTATTTGTTTATTTTTTTGATAGATGTCTTTGATCGTATATTTTACTTCATATTTCTGTAAATATCTCTGAAAATACTCGCAGTTCAGTACTACCAGGTCTACTGTTTTTGCGGTAGTTCAACCGTTTTAGAACATCATCTATTATTGTTTTACTGCGACACAACGAATATTTATCTGTTTTTTAAATCAATTTTGACAGCGTTTAGGATTCTATTAAAATTTTAAACCAATTCAAACAATGTTTTCATGAAACCTGTCGTTTTTATTATTAATGACGAACTGGGTATTTCCAATAATGTCTCCAACGTTTCTTTTTTGAATGGTAGTATACAATCAGTTATAAAATTGACAGAATAGATTGATCATAAAATGCAACAGAAGGTGTTTTTTTTTGATTTCCTGCAAAATCTAATAAATTGGAGATATCCAGTTTCTGTGTTGAAATCTTTAATATTGGGTTTTTTTACGGAATTCAAAGAACTTTCTGAGATTCAACAAATCAAAGACCGTATATTATTTAAAATAGAATCTTGACAATCTGCAATTATGTTTTTTGCGTATAGAGGATTAATTTCTGGTCAATCGAGATTCACATAGAAAATTTTGCCGTAGGAAAGGAGTTTGAAAATCTTTAACTTTCTCACCTCATGGTACAGATCTAAGGGTTTATTTATTAAATATTTATGATCAAAGCAATAGACATCAAAATACACGTTCTCAATTGATGGAATTAAAGTGAAAATAAAAGAGATGAAAGGATGTTTTGACAAATGCGTTTGTATTGGAAGAAGAGAGTTATTTGAATTATAAAGTGTTACGTTACGTTACGTCACGTCCAGTAGACCCACATTTGCATTATAAAGTTTCTGTGGTACTTTTTGTTAGTATTGCATGCACGAATAATTAAATAAGGTAAAAAAGGAAATGTCTTTCCTGGTTCGATATAATTCTACAAAATCGTATACTCTAATTAACCTAGAAAGGCATCAGAAACTCAAAAACCATATGTTTGTATTGGGTATTCTTCATGTCTGTATAACTTTTCTATAAAGTCATATATTTTATAGCTTGTGCATGATTTTTGCTAAATTCATATCTTCTTTTATTCGACATAATATTGTAAATTTTTTAAAGCCCAAGAATACAACGTAATTTACCTAAAAGGGCAGCAGAGGCACAATAAAAAGTATCAATAAGCTTTGCATTTTCATTTGATACTATCAGACATACAAAAGACGTTTGTAGAATTATTTAAAAAAAATTTACAGAGAACTGCTTAGTATTGATAGAAATGTAAAGAGGGTCCAATGGACCCACCTTGCCTGGTTATTTAATAATCAACTTAAAAAAAATTTTTCATCTACTAAATGTAAATTAAAATATTTGATTAACTGATAACACTCTACCTGCGGTATTCTTAAAAGTCATAAGCGCTCATTACCCTAAGACGAATATTTTTAAAAATATGACAAAGTAAAATGGGCGCCGGATAAGGGTTAAAAAACTATTTTTTAGTTGATAATGTAGTTCAAAAGAAGCAACGCAGAAATATGATCAAGTAAGAGCATGGACACTATCCCAATAAAAAGGTAGCCGAGTGATTGGAAGAGTTGGGAATTCGTTAAATATCATCCTACATAATTATTATCATATTCATCCCTGTAATGTAGAGAAGGCCACTTACAGACTACTGAATAAATTTGAAGTAACAAGAATTTTCTGAAAATTATAAAAAGCTACATATAAATCGGAAAAGAGGTTTCTCTAGCGCTAAATATATTTGACAAGATAAAACTTATCGATTTTAAGTGCCGCTTAAAGCTTCTATCACGTCAAGTCTTTATTTTTCTTGTCAGTGTATACCTAGGCATTATGGGTTTTAATTTGGACAAATTCTAGGATCTTATCATTTTAATGCAAGCTTAAGCAGTAGATGTAACCAACAGCCATTACTGAGACGATTATTTTATTCAAATCTGGATGGCTTACGTGATCCTCTTTTAAATATCTTCTCCAAAACAAATATTCCAAACGACCGTTTAAATATTACGCGTAGATTATTGATTAAAATATCATTTACCTCTAGGTATCCTAAATATCAGCTAGACTAAAATAAACATTTTTTGCTTTCACTAGAAAAACAACAAAAAAGAAAGACATACTAAAGCATGGATGAAAATATCCATCCGAGATAAAATTACAGTATAACGGTACGTTTTACGCTCACCTACCTTTACCGCGCGTCCTTGTTTATATGAATCGGTTATTTGAACTAACGAGGTGTATTGTTACCACTAACTAAATGTACGCTTTTAAGGATTTTTCTTTTTACATGACTAGTTTTTTAGAGTGGATTGTATTTTAAAGTAGAAATTTGTTCAAATTGTTTGAACCTTTCATAGGAAAAAAACTGTTTGGTAAAAGTACACAAAAGGATAAAATGAGCGAAATAGTACCAAAAATTGCCTTGTACCTATTTGTTATTGTTGCTGGTTTTTATTTTTTTAATAAAGGTAGAGGAAGAAATAACAAAAGAGAATTTCAGAAATATCTAAATGTAAATAATAAAGTACACGAAGCAAATGTTTCGATTTTAGATTTATCTTTTTTCTTTTGAATTTGTTCACCTATCATTACTCGTATATGAAAAAAGAACACAATAAAAAAAGTTTGCAGAATCAAGACTTTGTGCTTTGTGTAGTCATAAGACTAATTTTTTACACATAATAAACAGTCGCTGGGTATTAAGCTCAAGGCTGGGGAATAAAATTTTTATCGATTGACTTTTATTAATATTAAGAAGACCTGGATTCTTGCCAAAAAGACAATAATCAAAAGGAGTTTAATATGGTTGCATTGCATGAGATTAAACTGTCGCTCATTACATACTTCTTAATTTATTACATTAGTAAACGTAACAATATTAATAGAATAGTCCTGCTAACATCTCATGAAATATTTCATCATTGTAGTTTTAATAAAACTCAATTTTTCATTTCCTTCTTCAAATCACAATCTGAACGTTAAAATGGTTTTTTATAGGCAGACTCTAAGACTCCAAGCGCGCAATATTGATGACGGTATCGCATGTGCAATGAGAGGTGGTTGGGGAATTCAAAAACCCTTCAATAATTTTGTTAAACCGCCGCCGCGGCACAAATTATAGGATGAGTTACTGATAAAATTAACATCAAGAAAGAGAAGTACGCAATTAAAACTTGTAGAATTCATGAAACATTTGACAGTTTAAGTACAACTTGTCTAAGGGGCAAGAAACTTAGTTTTGACTGAGATGCCAAATATCTTGGTAAGATAAACGAGCAAAACTGTTAAAATATCTTAATGAATAATGACATGTCATTTACTTCCTACAGTGTTACCTGCACCTCTTCATACTTAAAAAACATTTTGTAGATTTAACAAGAATCAAGCAACTTGAACTCGTTGACTTGTTGGTACGTACTGGAAATATTTAATTAAGCCAAATTCCAAACCGAATCTGGTGCGTGTTGGTGAATAACATAAGTATAATTCAATGCAATTTTAGTCAACTCTACTGGCAATTTTTTGAAAATGGCTTGATCAAAACTTGATACGCCTAGTACAAGCCGAGAAAAGGAATTGGTTAGATTCCGTTCGTTCAGGACACAACAGACTTATTATTTTTGCTTAAACGGGAATCAGGAGCTGGTTTTCAAATCAAGACACTAATGAGCTACAGAATGTTGAGTGGAAACTTTACATCGGATAGGTCTTTGAGCAACCTATCAGCATATTTTCAAAAATTTTAAGCAGGTCTTCGATTACCTAAACAGTACATGCTTTGAAAACTTTTGGGTATTACCTATCAAGCTTACTGCTATAGAACTAAGTGGTTTTTTAGAGAACGTTCAAAATCAGACATTCAATAAACCAAAACACTATTTGAGAAGCCGGACAAGGGTTGGGGTGTGGAAAATTAAAGAACCTAAGATCTTGTTTAAACACTAGCATATGTTTTTGTTTTTCTGATTTTCGTTAAATTTCCTGCTAAGCTAAAATCTATATTGTAACCTGAAATGCATTTCTTTTATAGCGTTATTATTAGCGTAAATTCTGAAAAAATTTATTTTGGTGTACTGACATTAAAAAAGTTATAGATATAGAAAAGTCGCAAGATTATAACAATTCAAATTCTATAAAAACTTTATTTTGCCAACTAAATAGTCTACTGTGGAATTAGACTAAGCAATTCAAGATCTCTAATTTTAAGTTCTTTGTTTTTATAAATTTTTTCTAGTTTTATGCAGATATGAATGTTATTGGCTGAGAGATATTTACTTTCTAAGAACTTTATATTTGTCGAATGGAATCAATAGCTCACTTTATTAACACCACTGTTAAAGGTTCGTTTCATGGTCCAATAATTTAGTGCCACCACTAACATTGTTGATTCGACACTGATTGTACTGCTAACATCTCAATCACGCTAATAGAAATTGATACTCGCTCAATTTTGGTTTTATGCTGATTCCGAACTTCCGTTAGATCTTTTCTTGAATTCTTGCAGTATTCTTTAAGATCTTCTGTTGTTCTAAAACGCTTGTTTCAATTTTATAATTTTACTTCTATTGACACCTTTTTCCAAATTATTTTAAAGACTGTCAAGTTCTCTGATGTCTCTGTTAGATTTGGATAGCTCTCAATAAGAAGAACATGGGGAATATTTAGTTTAGAACAAAATCTTATATTACGAATACTCATCATAAAACGTGCCGGTAAAAAGTATCAACGAAACATTGAAGGTATGATCAAAATCTTGTGCACTGTTAGAATAATAGACTGATCTTTCAGACAGACGGTTGAATGAAACCAAGCAGAGTTTGAATATACAAAATGGATTATTTGTTAGTTTTGTTATACCTACAACAGCATTTTAAGCAAAGATAACAACTATTAAAAGAGAACTACAACGGTAAAATAATCTTCATAGGCCGCGTTAAGAGCATTAAGTTCCATGAAGTATATTCGCGTGTTGCAGCAAGTTGCATTTTCAACCTAAACAAACTTGAAGTATACAGCACAGTAAAATTAACATGAGCTTCTGAACATCCCAATGTAACATAGCAAAAGTCTAGGAATACTTATGGATTATTAATATCAAAAGCATAAAAATGATTGATATTGAAAATTGGGCTTATGACCAGATCGATAAAACCTCTACGGCTTAAAAATTTTAAAAACTATATTTTATGACTCCTTGGGATAGAATTAACAGGATAGGAAACTGTGTATCTTTCTGCATTAAATCTTTAAAATGATTAGTAGGCTTATGTGCATTAAGATGGCATTTAACACAATGGAAGAAAGGCATTTAAGTAAAATTGCGCCGGTGAACATAGCTTCCAGCTTTAGTTACAACACAGAGCTTTATATCAAGATTTTCGACGAGGGAATTTGAGACAGGAAAGATTAGAAAGCGAAATTTAGGCCGTTTCTGCATAATCACCCTACAATGACAGTTATTTGCAACTGCAACTACTACGTCTACAGCTTCAAAGGGTGCCGTTTCAAAAAAAAGGTATGAGTCGAGTACAGCAAGGTAACGTAATGTCTAAAAGGCTTTTCAGAGTTCCGGAATTAACTGAGGGTAATTGTGGTGAGCGACTTGTAATAGGCGACAGTGTTGTTTCCTGATAAAAACTGTTTTGCTTTGCGTTGAAATTAAAAAAAAAACAGAGAGAATTCGAAAGAAAAAGTAGATCTTGGAACGCACAGAAAGTCTCACATTTATGAAGGAGAGAGTTTGATGGTTTGGGTGAGTATAATTAAAGGCGAAATTATTGATCTCGTTTTGGTGGACGGAACATTAAACTTTGTTGGTTAAATAAAAGACATTTTTTGGCCTGTTGTTTTCCGCTAAACAGGAGTAGTTCAGGAGAATTTTGTCTGCTCGTCCACATGTGGCGAATATCGTGCAATATTACAAAGAAGAGTATTGCCAATAATTTTCATAACAGATAACAGTTATTTGAAACTCTGAAGGGGAGGGGTTGTATATCCCATTAGATCTTAAACATTTGTTTTTAGTGTACCAAAATTCCTGTTTTCTCTATTTTCCTAATTTTTCTAAATGAGTTATCTATTAATTATTTATTTAAATAGATTTTGTTTCCCGAAGTTTAAATTGGAAAGTCTTTAGACCTTTTTATGTCTAAGTCTTTTATACAACGGGAACCAATCTATAACAATTAGGTTACAAAGCAGACGATTGAAACAAAACATTGGAAAGAAACCTTGGAACAGAGATAATCTAAAATTTTACTAGATCAACGGTTTTTAAACTATAGGGCGCGCTCCTTCTGGGAGGCGCGTAGTATTCTAAAGGGGGACGCGTGATTACTAAAAAACCAAAAAAATTTTGTTTAAAAGTTTATTAAAACTCAAAAATACGAAAACATTGTTCTTAATGATTTATTAAAAACGGCGAGTGTTCATGCTTTCTTAAATCATTTCAAAAATAGTTTTAAATTTGCGTGAGTAGCTGAACAGTTTATAAATGGAACTGCAAGACTTTTATTCTGTAGCTGTAAATCTTTTTCGTAGTTTTTGTTCTTGACACATAACTACATGCAAATGGCAGCTTCCGTAGTTGATTCTGTCCGATCTTTCTGTCGTTACCTCCAGTATCTTTGTTGCGATTGTTCTATAAACTTTTGAAGTGTCCAAAGGAGACAAGCATTGCCAGGCTTGTAAGTAAATATTTATCATTGTGGAGACTTTCCATTATCTCCCCTAAATATCTGTCCCCTATCCAAATATCGATTTTATAGCTCCAATATACATCACTTAAAACTGAATTTCCAGATTTTCCACATGTTATGGTGCTCTATACCCGTTCCGTTGTGTTCCCATTTTTAGCTCTTTACAATGCAAATAACAATTCTTTGTCAATGATCAGCGCAGCCACCTGCTATTTTCTATGACTCTGCCTTTGCCTTGTAGGACTGATTCTCCAGCTAATTTCTTCATCCATATAAACTTGCTCTATGATTCTATGCTGTATTGTAGCCAATTCAACCTTATTTACAGAAAGATCTGCCGACAAGATGATCTGGTCGTCTGTAAACGTCTGGTAGTCGTCAGAAACAGAAAGTTATAAAATCGTCAGATCTGGAGATCTCTCGTTAGCTATGGTAGTGTTGATCGCTGTTGTTACCTTCTTTTTTCTCATACTTACAAAATCTAGCACTATTTGTTGGTTTATGAGTTTTGCTAATAAAACTGATAGAACTAGTATATCGCAGAAAAAAGAGTAAATAGTGTTGGGGCGTTGTCAAGATGTGCAACTGTTTCAACGATTTAGTAACTTAGCGGGTTTCGCAACAAAAATAACTGGAAAACAATCTCCCTTAAGTAGGTGTGTTAAAATTAACATAAATATGGTATTAGGGTGAAGCCAGGAGAGTTGAACTAGTAGGAGAGACGGACCACTAGCAATAACTTCCATGATATGGCAACAATGCAGATTTTTGGTGAAACGAAGCTGTTTTTTAGCGCGTGTTTATGTCAGGCTTACCGTAGTTTCGGCGTGTGAGTTTTTTTAAAATAAATTACTGCATATTATCGATTTAGGTCGTGTGAAGAATTTGAGTAAGGTGATTTGTGCCGCAGTTTACTGAAAGTGCGGTAAGTTTAAATGTAAAATTTATATGTAATGCGGTCAATTGAATGTTGGCCTTTGTCCCTAACCTCAATTGCTGCCATTCGAATACGTTGTTTGGACGCGATGTGGTGGTCCGTCTATCCTCTCATAAATGGATAGATGGACCAGTTATATGATGAAGAGATGGACCTATGTTTTAACGTTTCAGAAAATGCCAAACACTTACATTTGCAAGATGAATGCAAAACCAAGAGGTCTCTGGACGTCAAATGATTTCCACTCAGCAATAAAGGTAGTTAAATCAGGCATGATGGGTGTAAATGAAGCGGCTGAAAGTTTCAATATATCCAAAACCACACTGAAACGTAAAATAAAAAGCAACAACACCGAGAAATGTAATAGATTGGGCCCAGATTCAATATTAGGTACTATTTGATACTAGATGGACATTCATCTCATACTACAAATATCGAGACTCTTCAATTCGCAGAAGAACATGAAATAATACTTTTCTGTTTGCCTCCGCATACGACACACTTTTTATAACCCTTAGATAAAAGCTTCTTTAAATCTCTCAAAGGGCACTATTATAATGCATGTAGACTCTTGGGCGATACGTGGGGCAGATCTGCAAACCGTTCAAAATGCGGTGTCAGGCTTCAAAGCGACCGGAACAATACCCTCCAATCCAAGTGCAATTTCCAAGCATGCGTTCTTAGTACAAGATCCGACCAAACTCATTGAACCAGACACTGAACAACAACAACTTGGGCAACGGGCAGATTTATCGCAACCAGGCCCATCTGGTCTTAGATTGCACAGAATAGAACACCAGAAAAATCTAATTTAGACCAGGAAAAGCGCTAGATTTGGTTTTACTAGTGCCTGTTATTACTCTTGCGGCGAAGAGAGCTCGCCGACAAATAGCTGGTGTTCTGTCTTCAGTTCAATGCATCACCAAGCAACCAATAACTAAGAGGCAGAACAATAAAAGAAGACAGCCGTCTAAAAAGTTGAAGAAGAAGAATTTGAAGAAGTGGTCCTAGATAATCCTGAAGAAAAAGAAGAACGACTTAACGATTATGAGAATGAGTGTGTTGGATGCCGCAAAGATTTCCGAAAAACGACTGGATTCAGTGTTTTGTGCAAACACTGGCTGCATGAAGGATGTATGAACTACGAATGCCTCTGCGACAGCTGCGGAACTACGATCACGAAAAAAAAAGAAGAAACATTCTGTTGGTTCGTCTCTCCTACTGAAGGTGGTCCGACTCTCCTCCAATGCGGAGGATAGTTAGACCATTGTTACAATAATATATTTTTGTTTTTGGATCTTACCGTGTAATCATATACCTCAAATATTAAATTTAGTTAGTAGTACAAGAGTTTAATTACGTTCTTATTATTTTTCGAAAATTGTATGTTGTAAAATAAAGAGTTTGTGTTTAGTTTTTCAAAAGGTGGTTCAACTCTCCTGACTTTACCCTACTTGTATCGCTTTCCAACAGATCAGAAAAGGGGAGCGCATACGGAAAAAGCTTGAGAATGACTGTACTAGGTGGGACAGGATATCACGCTACTGATGATAAGGTGATAATGAGGTAGTCAGTTCAACAAAGATGTCGCATCGTCACTGTAGGAATGGTACAATAGGTAGTGTAAGAAGCTGGGCAAAGAGGTTTATAAACTGTGTTACTTACTCTGAGGTATAGCGAGAGCAGTGGGTATTAATATTAATAAGAAAATCCTTGACTAAAAATACAGGACTTTTTAGAAGTATTGTATTAACTAATGACCGCAAAGCGGAGAGTTTACTGTAGAGCAAGTGGGAGACACAAAGAGGACGGTACTAAAGGAGCACACATGCCGATAAGTTGATAATATTAGGCTAAACTAGTGGATTTAAAGAAAATAAAGATAAAACAAAATATACAAGATGTAGCAAAAAGATTGGAAACGGAACGTTTACATCATTAAAAGGAAATTTACCCTTGAAGAAGTACAAATAACCATCTTACACTAACAAGAAGCCATGAAGGAATGGAAAAGTAGAGGAGAAAGCTGTTAAGTTAAATCAAAGCTAAATCAAGGTCACACCCAAAAATTGATTAGAAGAGTCCAAATTTAATTTGAAATGTATGATCAATATTGCACAAAGTAATGATAAAAACAATGAGAAGGTTGGTGGAAGAAGTAAAAATTGTGTCAAACTGTTATTCTTTTTAAAATGGTTTTCTAGCAATATAAATGAATGTAATTGGGTGTTAGATTGAGTACATTTGAAATGTTAACATGCAAAATTCAGTACAGTCAAAGCGATACTCAAAACAATGCAGGAAAGAAAAATGAAGACTAGAAAACTGAAATGTATAAATTTAGACACTTTATGATATAAGAATGGTTGTTGAAAAATCTTGAAAAATGATTTTGGTCATTTTAAAAAATATCGATTGGTTAATTTTGAGAGTAATATTCTTCATTCGCGTACTATTTGTTTTTAATTGCGGTTTTTGCAAATTACTATAACCCTAACTTTTAAACGTAGAAGTTTAAAGTAAAAAATACATGAAATTGTGCATAATTGGAGTTGTGATTAAATATGAGATTCAACACCGAAGGTACTTTTCCACACTTTGTCTTCTATTAGAGATTAATGAACGTGAAACAAACTTTCTTTCGTCGTTAGCCTATATTTCAATATATCCAATTTAAAAGTTTAAATTGCACCTGCTTAATGGTCTCTTGAAAGGTTGTAATGATCCCAGCACTAAAATGTTCTATATACAGAGAAAAGGCTCCAGAAGGGAAGCAACACCCACAGAAAAAAGGTTGACATTTTTTATAAATAAATTTTAAAAATATCAAAGCTCTGCTCGGCCTTTGGGGTGTTTTGAAATAAATAGCATTAAATTCTAGCGCGTCTCAGGATACAAAAGGAAATCTTATTTAATCTATATTGCCATTTTGATATTTTTATGGTTATTGTGCTACATTGGTATTTTTTAGTTCTTTCTAAAGGAATGTCTACTCTAAATGAAATCGCGTTCAAAACACAAAAGCCATAGTAATTCTATTTTATTATCCATTAGTGACGGTTATATTAAGAGAAACATAAATTGTCAATCTTGTTGTCATTAGTACTCATCAGAATGTCGTATCAAGCTTTTCTAAAGTGTACATAATTTACGCATTTCGTTCAATATAAAAGTTACAGCACATTTTAAATAGTAATCATTCATGCAAAATTCAAGTACTTAATGAAGATTTAATAAAACATCAACTTAAATAAGATATTAGAAACTTTAGTATGTCAAGGATGAAAACTTCTACAAATATTGATCTAAATATTAATTTTTGCTGGTAATCAGAAAAAAATTTAATTATTTAGGTCTACTGAATTTTTGCAATATCCCTAATTAATTTGTTTCGATTTAATCAAGTTTGATAATTTATCTTGATTGTCTTGAGTTTGCGTTCTGTTATAACAGCATGAACTGAACTAATCGATATAATTTTTATTATTTGTTTACTACAGCAAAATTCTACCCAAATAAATTAAAATAATACAAATTTTATAATCACTACTAATACAGTTAAATTTATGTTTAAAATCTACCACATAAAGGTCACATAAAATGTTAAGACTGTAATAAATGATGAAGCAAAAGGCTTTATTTTAACTTTACGACTTTGCAGTCATTTTACAAAATTCCCTTTTAAACTAGCTAATTTGAAAATATCCATATAAATCATAATTAGATTCTTATCTAAAATAATTTTCTATTTACGTAATACCATCACACCTAGTTGTGTTTTGTTAAATCTTCCATAAGCGTAAAAAAATTCAACACAGACTCGTTAATAAAATATCTTCTACTTACTTACTTGTTTTTTATTTTATCACTGGCTTCAGTACAGTCTTCTCAGGTACTCAAGAATCGTAACACATTTTGAATATAACGATAACGGAATAGGTAGACGATGTTCTACCCAAACCGTCTGATCGGTGCGGCTTTTGCGTTACAGCAGTGCTAAAGATGGCGGTTGGCAGCTCCCCGTAGAAATCGATAGCTCGCGAGCTTTTCCAACTACGCAAGGTCGCTGAAAAGCTCCAGTTCACCGCATGCGTCCTGAAAAATTTGCCCTACATTATAATATGCTTTTAAAAACTACTTGAAAATGCAATTTATCGGTTTTGAACTTGTTAAGATAATATAAATCATTTTCCGGCAATTCAACTCACTCGAATTTATGATGATTTATCGTTTTCCACCAAAAATGAGAGTTTGAAAACCGGTAAAGCTGTTCTGGAGAACCATCGTAAATTCTGATTTGAGAAACAGTAATCGGCTTTAATAGGATTGTTTTTGAGATGAATGCAATGAAATTAATAAAATGATTTAGTTCTTAACATGTTTAAGACAGTTCTAATTAAGTATTGAATTACAAGGAAGTATATAGAACCCAAGCATCGTTAGTGGAAACGCGTGGGTACTTTGACGTCAGCAAGATCACGCTGAAGTACTGAAACGGAGGGTGAATGATCACGGATGTCTCTTGAACATGTTATAAACCATTAAATTCGACGGGACTCACTTTACATTTATGC
>VTPC01007638.1:0-23176 GCA_011009095.1 Ignelater luminosus
AAATTAAAATTCAGGTAACGCCTTATTTTGTGTACTTACAGTCAAATAATCCAGGATGCTTTAATTTAATTAAGTAACAATTAAAAGAGGAAATACGTAATCCTCGAATAGATATATTAGAAGTTGAATAAGCGGGAAAATCTAATTGTTTACTTGTTCTGAATTCAAATGATTCTATTAGTGCCGACTAATTCAAACCTGGTCTGTTTGTAATATTTGTAACTACGTATAATACACAAGTGACATTTCAGTTGAAGCAATTTATTATAAGTACATATATCTGCAAAGCACTTTAAAATTTAATAACTTCTAGATAACGTTATTATAGCTGTAATATTGTCTAACATTAATACTCATAACTACAGTAAAATTGGCACTGCCCACACAAAACAGAAACTAGTCTATATTGCTTTGTGTACTCATAAAGTTTGAGCATATTGCGTTTAGAGGGTTGTTAAGCTTTCGTTCAGGAACAGCCGTCATTGAGACTTTGAGTAAATGGCTTCTGGATATTCGCCCTAAATCAATAGACTTTTGTTATCAAACCGACGGCTTCTCTAAAGCTAACCCTTACTATTTCGAATGTGAGGAGTGAATCTTTGTCACACCTTCCTCTTCTTGCTCCTTTTCTGTTTTATTATCCTTTATAATACAAAATGGTATATATGACGTAAAAAGTTTGAGACTGTACGAGTTGTACGTCAACTCGAGTAAAATATCTTTTGTATTGTCCTTAATTTAAATTCCATGTCAATTTTAATTTTACGTAAATAGAGCTTTACTAATTTCTGAATTTTTTGCTTGTTTAGACCAGATTTTAAAAGTTTACGTAAATGCCAAAAGTTGAACAAAACAAAATGCGAGATGTTAAACATTAAACGTTTTAAAACTTCTAAATATACATTTAATGTTGTTTGTAAAATAATTATATTTTTAAATTAAAAAGCAAACAAAAACAAAAAAATAAGTTCAAGATCCGCTTGTAACACCCGCATTCTGACAGTGAGGCTTAAGAGCAGCTGCTGTAATGAATGGTTCACCCCTGACATACTTAATATGCATGTATACATATTCAGTACGCCCACAATATAAAAGCAAGCAATTATCAAAGGTGAGTGTTAATGTTTGTTTTCTTTTTGTTAACGAGATCATTCTTTATTTTGCTAAACAAGCGTTTTTACCAGCATTCAGAAATTTATCCTCATTTTCATTTTTATTTTCATTTAATTAACAAATAGTTAAATACCTTTAGAATTAGCTGCGATTTCGAAACGTAGCAAGTCTATTAATTACGTAGTATACATAATTTGGATATCTACTAGTTACGTATCTTAAGAACGAAAAGTTTTGAGAGCTCCAGTCATTGGTTCTAAAATATTCAATTATTCTGTAATTTGTACAATCTAAATTTGATTTAGCAAAATAATTGCCTTTGCCAGATTTCGTAGGATGCACGAATTCCGAGTAAAACAAGCTTCTACGATATTTCTAAATTGCTAGAATATCTAAAAGTACTTTAAATCCTCTTTCTTCTGATTTTTGATCTATCGCTTTACATTCATATTTTTAACAGGAAATACAGAAGGAGGTAGAAATCTGCAAAATTAATAGCAGCGGTGGATCTACAACTTTATGACTGGATTATATACTTGAAATGTTTTCATGAATGGAAAATGACGAATTAAGCCAATAGAAGCAAAACAAAGGCCAAGAAAATAATATATGATCTTTGTCTCACTCTTGTAGTTAGTCACTTAAAACCTCCTTGATAGGTCGATACGTCTTGTGTCATTGTTGAATGATTAACGACTACCAGAGATGTTAATATAGTTATTGTATTTGGAAGAGTAACGTCTATGACAGATGTTGGTGTGGTATCTTGAAAGAGTACGGTATTTCCAAAAATCTTCACTACACTCTGCCGAAGATCAAGCTTATGCCGGCCGTTTGTAAAGTAAATACCATTACCACTTCTTTGATGACCAAACGCAAATGGTAACAGAAACACCTAAACCTTACTTGGGTTGAGTTTGGTGTTTTTCTGCAAGCTTACAATGGAAGATTTTACAATTAACCATGAGAGAAAACGGCGCTGTCTAAAGCAAAGTGTCCTGGGTAAAATGGAACAGAAGAGTTGACTAATCTAGAGAGGCAGTAAAAAATAAAAAGTGCTTAACTAGTGCAGGACGTACAGCAACCTGAAAATCTTGAAATAGTCGGGAAATTTTTTCACACAGTAAGAGTGTCAGGTTAAAATTAAAGAAGCTGCCCAGAACAGCAAAATGAAGAAATATATCAGCACCTATTTGTAGCCTTGATTTAAAATTTTTAATTTGTATCTGTCACAACATAGAGTCTGCTGCTATTTCTCATTCATTTGTTCTTTATTTTCTGATTATTGTTTTTTTATCATTTTCCTTCCGCTGTCTTTACTTTCTAAGTTTACTTTTTGATTTTTTGTTTTCTCCGTTGTATTGGTTTGTGTTACTCTTCTCTATCAGCTTTCCAACATATGTCTCTGTTACTTATTTGATTGTCTTTTCTCAATTTCCATTTATCGATGATCTCCTGAAACAGTCTCTTCAAGCGTTGGACAAAATTACAAAGCCATTAATTTTTGCCCAAAGAACAGTGTTCGAATATGATCGACTAGCTTGACCTCTAGACTTGTCACATTTTTAGTATCAAAATTTCCAACTGACATGATTCTAAGTACAGATCTAGTGACTTAGTGTTTATCTCTTTTGGCCTGTTTGTTAATATTGTCCACTTCCACGCCTGCTGCTTTCTTAGGGTTATATAAGTTTGAATCGTTATGACAACAAAACAATTATGCTTTTTTACTACCAATCTGTGCAGAGAAACCAGAAAAACAAATTCCCTACGAGGATAGTACTGTCTGAAAAAATTTTCTTCTTCGGACAGATTAGATAAAAAGTTTACTTTTGCATTAGGTCAAGTGTGCAGAAAGCATGTCTTTGACTAGTAATTGTAGAAAAAATTGTTTTTAACTCAAAGCTGTGTTCGGTCCTTCTTGGACTGGTGCATTAGTTAGCAAAGTTTTTCAAAACTGCCTATAATTCCGACGGAACCAGTAGCTTATTGTTTGCACTAAACTAACCATTTTGATCTTCTTTTAGGTGTTTATATCGAATAAGCATAAATGGTGTTGGTATGCTATTATGGAGACAAGCTTAGTACTAATTGTACTTTTATTATTGGTTGTACGAAAGAAGGTTGTTAATGGGAGTCTAATGTCTGATATTTGCCACAATTTGATTTAGTTTCAGGTAGTTGCTTCGTTCGATATGTCCGGGTTTTCTGCATTTGGAAACAACATGGCTAATGCAGTTCAAACTTCAAGATATCTAAATACTGAGAGAAATTTAATCTACACTGAAGAACAGCGCCAAGAATTCTACTTCCAACAGTTCCTGCCTAAACGTTGATCTAATTTCTTCACCCAATGAGGATTACGCTGCGTCTAATAACGACAGTTGTATTGATTTACAGTTGTTCAGTGAAAATGTGGCTTCGTCAGAGAAAACAATGTGATTTACAAAACGTAGATTGTTATCGCATGTATCCTTAATCTTTTCACAGAATGGAATCCGTCTGTCAAAATCATCTTTGGATAGTTTCTGAACTAAGTTTACCTTGTAAAGATGGAACTTTTCATTATGCAAAATACTTAGTACAGTTACTATAACGTTATTATCCTGTGCTAATTATCTAGTCGAAGAGTGAAGATTTTCGGCAACTTGCAGCAAAACGTTCAATATTTCATTTTCCAAAAATTCTAACACTTTTAACATGTCCGTCGTTCCTCAATTTTTATTAATTTTGGTAACAGTGGAACACGTGATAGGTAGGTAATTTTGGTTTTCAGTGTTAAATAAAATACAGACCTTCTCGTGGGTTATTCTTGCACCATATCCAATCATCATCAAGGCAAATGTGATATTTGTTAGAATTTTTTAGGAAACCTTGTGGTCGTAAAGAGAAAACAAAATATTATCCAACTCCGCCACATTAAGTATAGCCTGAAGCTATAACATCAAAAACAACATCAAATTGTAACAAATATTCAGACATTAAACTCCCATTACAACCTATTTTTGTACAACCAATAATAAAAGTTCCAGTATCAATGTTCCTGTCTTTTTATTCATACTGTATAGCATGTATGTAGATTTGATCCTGAATCGCAATAGAATATTCTCATTAAAAGACTCTTCTTTCTGAAATAATCATATTCTGCAGAATAAACTGAAATAATTATCCTTAAGTGTGATTATGTTAAAGCTTTAACTATCTTCAATGACCCTACAGGTGATACATACCTTCTAATTCTAGAAATCATTATTTTTTTTTCTGATGTTTGGCAACTAGTATTGGATATGGAATTTTTAAGAAGAAATAGCCTGAAAAATCTGGAATAGTCAGAAAACTCAATTTTTTTAATATTGTTGCACATTTTGCTGTAGTATTCATTAATCGTCAGAGCATGTCGTAGACTTGAAGTAGTCGCTACAAATCTGCTTATCAGATTCAAGAGTTTTGACCTATAAAATATTTGGGAGCAATCCAAGTGTAAACTTTGTAAGTCATTCCGGAGCAATTTTCAACTTTTCATTTTTATTTACCTAAATCATCTTGAAAGGTAGTGTCAAGCACTAAATAAGTGTCTTATAAAAAGAGTAGCAACAGTGTGATTGTATAATATCTGTGATTAAAATAAAGCAATAATTGAATTTTAAATTATAATTTGGAACAGAATTGCAAATTAGATTGATATACTAGGGAATTTGGGCCTACATGTATGTAACAGTTTCTAAAAAAACACGTTATGAAAAAACCAGACAAGCCCGAGTTTTAAAAATTCAGTTCAGAATTGATGTATTATTGATGATCTGATAATACCTGTACGTGTTTATTTTAAACTGGTGCCTAAGGAGTAATCGATTTCCATTCTAATTTAAAGCATTTTTCATTTAAATTGTGCCCTGTAATAACACTTCAAAACTGAGGAAATCGTGATGAATAAATCATCGATGTCCATATGTCGCTTGGATGTCAAAATGAACTTATCTTGTATGTGGCATATATCACATAACATCATTTGGTATAGGCGTCCGTCGGTTAAAGTTGACGTAGTATATAATGACATCCAATTCAACAACATATCGACTTTTTGCAGCGCCGATACTTTATTTCTAATAACAGATTAAGAATATCAACAACCAAATGCCATTAAATTCTTCTTGGTATTCACAACCATGATTTACCCAAATTTTAATTTACCAATTTGTAGATAACTTCCCGGAAAATATTAACAGTACGAATTTATACACAATATTTAGTATTCCTTAGCCGCCTAGCTATGTAAACAATTTAAAATTGGATTGTGCCCAAGTAATACTTCTATAATAAATCTATAGACAATATAAACCAATATTCTTCATTTCTTGTGTCTCTATATACAGTCTTTAAATTTTTTTTATAGCTTTATTTGGAATTTATTGGTTATCCCTTCAAATAAACTACCCCGAATATTTCCATGTAATATAAAATACGGAAAAATCTGTAAACTATGCGTCACGGTATAAAAGTTTCTTTCTAGATCGTTTTAAAACACGACAACTACAACTCAAAGTTCCTATCTTAGTTCCTCCTGCAGGAAACTCTTCTTTATGTTAATGTACTATGATTAAAACAGTTTGTTCTACGTGAGAAACTCTTGAGATTATATCAAACATAAAGTTCAAATAAAAAACGTCTTGAAAGTTTTAAATTTTAATTTTTGCATACAAATTTAATATTTTCTGTTATTAATTTTGCTTGGAAACAATAATTGTATAGATACATAAACATTTGCGAATTCTCATTTCCTTATAGCCTGCTCTGTTTTAAATAAATCTTCGATCCCGAAGTTCCAAGCACATGTCGTGTTATTTATCTTTGAATTCAAACGTTTGCGCTCCAGCTCTGATTTCAGTTTACTTAAAAGGATGACAAAGGAGACGAGGAAAGGGATAATCACAACTAGTTCTATATTTATACAAAGGATTTTTGTGTCTTAAATGTTGTTGTTTATTTTGTTATTTCTAATTGCACTTTGTTGAATTTTGAATTTAATTAAGCATTAAGCATTAAGAGTTTTGGTTTGTGGATTCTACATATCAATATGCTACCTTTACTAAAGTAAGTATTGATACCAAATCTTTATTGAAATCAAGATGTAACAAGAAATTCTCTGAAATCACTACGGTGGTGTTACTGCACCGTTGGCACATGGCTATCTACTGATTTATATTTGATCAAATCTTGATCCATACACATTTGTCAAGATTGTGTTTCTGAAAGATATCAAACGAGATCAAAGAGACTGGTCCTACATGAACAGGGGAATTAGCTTCTTTGTTTTTCCAGGTTTCACTCTTGGAGTTATGGCATGCAAAAGTCTTTCAGTAAAAGACGGCAAACTCAAATATGTGTCAGGACGGAGCCTCCTAAAAGAATTGGTGCAGGGACGGTTTCTAGTTATCATACTCTTTTATGGTTTCATCCCTGCTCCTATAATTGAGGATAGACCTTTTGGCGTGGATGGTACTTAATGGCTGAACATATGAGCCGAGTTTGAATTATTATCTTTAATTGTTTTTTCATCAATGCATTTTTGACAATCAAATTCCGACCACAAGGTGGATGACCTAGAGTTTCTTTCCTTTAGATATCTTGAACTACAGCTACGTTGAAGCTTCTCTGACTGGAACCCGAAAACGGCTAACTCAACAGTTTTAAATCAATTGAAGATAGTCCAGTAATCTAGTGTCTATGAATGTACATCCTACAGATAAATCTAAAGAAAATATTGTCAAAAATGATCACAGAGCCGGCGCCTTTAAGAAAAAATTGTTTTCTATCCTTGCCCCTTTCCCTTTCCTGTTACATTGTGTTTCTATTAACGTTAAGCCTGGGATCCCCCTCGGACTCATATAATCAAGTTTTGAGAGTCCAAGAACGCTCTGGAGTTTGGTCGTTTGAATCTCTGCTTCTATCCATGAAGCTAAAACAAACACTTAACCTTTCTCGAATATCTTGCAAAAGGCCGATCAGATCTTTTTTGAGCCGCCCTTATTCTATGCCTAAGTCGCCTAACATCCTGAGTCGGCAAATGCCATAAAATAGGGAGCATGTATCGTAAGAAATTCCGACATTTTGAGATTTCTGAATAAAAGACAGTGTAATTTTACCTACGAGAATATAGAAACTTATTTACAATTTGGCTAAAATCTTAAAACGTTTTGTTTGGGCAAACCAAAAATGTCAGATCTGAAGATCTTGATGACTAATGGCAGGTTACCCAACTTACGCAGTCAGTATACAACCAATATAGTATGCTCTTCCTCTGGGTTTTTTTTTGTACAAATCTGCAAAGTTTTACGTTATCATCAAATAAGATGCATAAGATTTGCGTAGATGTTGTTGTCCAAACGTTGATGAGTGTGGATTCTCATTTAAGGTGTTAATTGGGCTATTGTCACACTCTGTTGCGAGAAGAGCGGTTTGGTTTATTATTTTGCATTTCTAATTTTACTTTCTTTTCCGTAAATCTTCGACCTCACCGGGGTTCGAACCAGGGACAACAATCGCTAATTTGATTATTACGCTGGTAGCAACAAAGTGTGGCAATAGCTCAATTAATACCCCAAATGCGTACAGAACACAGCGTATAAGACAAGTTTTTTGCAAACAACCGTTCATAGCTAATTGCCATTAAAACTTCAACATGAAGGTAGCCATCGCTCTGAATACAAGTTAATTATAAAAATGTATAAACAATTAAATCACAGGAAGGGTAATTTATTTGTACTTTCTGAAATAGTGAACTAAACATGTGAAGTATTGCTTGTTGTTTGTATATCTTACTTTAAACTACTATAAAAAATACTTTATTAAGCACTGTGTAAGTCCATAAAATTTGTTTTTCCATGGTTAGTTATTTTTATTATTCGTTAACTCTTCTTTTAAATGACAGCCAACGTTTGCTTTTATACATTCTTCTAGCGATATAAGAAGACATTTTTGGTGGAATGGATGAACTTTATAGTATGTTAATAAATCGTTGTTGTTTTTATACTTCTGCGCTTCTCTGTATACAAACAAAAAGGTTTGTTTGATTCTTTATAAGTAAAGTAAGGTTGGGAAGGTCCAAGCTGTTCCATCGAATGTGAACTTATCCTGCAGCGCATTCGACAGGTTATCCAGAAGTAAGTCTATGAAATCTACACCTACCTAATCTTGTCTTAGCTACTTTACCTGTAACGCTGTTTAGCTAAACCGCATCCATCTTTGGCTTTGAAACAAGCTTGCTGGCACTTTTAAGCCACAAACTTCCAAAAGCTACTAAAGCAAAACTCACTTACAGTCAAATTTAAAAGAGTACTGCTATGACATGTCAGCAGCATCTCAGTGGTAATAGAATTAAACTTAGAAAGGTTCAATTTTAGTCTTAACATGTTATCCGAACACTTACTGTTAAGTTGTTTGTAAAGCTCCTTTTTTCTGTGTTCCAGACTTTCTGTCTTTCAGTTTATCTTAAAACATCTTAGGGAAAATATCATATTAAGTAGAGAGTAAATCAGTTAAGTTACTGATATTGCTATAAAAGAAATTAATTTCTCCAGTCAAATATTTATATTTTGATCTATGGTTAACTTTAAAATCCAAGTCATCTCAATAAAACAATTTTCCTTTCCTGCACTAGAATTAATTATAAATACAAATAAAATCTACAGAACTCAAAATTATAAACACTAGTAGACCTCTATTATCATGTTAATGACATGCCCATTTATTAGATAAACATTATAAAAAATTTAACCTTTTATATGGCATTTCTTATGTTAAAGAATATAAAACTACATATCATTCAATAGCCAGCACTTTTTATATGTTTATACTGAGAAACGTTATTTAATAATTTACAACTTTATTTTCCTAATGTAGTAGAGAACGTAAATATACAAAAAACGTTACGAACGTTTTCTTTCCGTTTTATAGTATCAGTAACGTCTTGATAATTTTTTTATTTTCATTGCATATCGCGAGAGAAAATGATGTATGACCTAAAAGAATAAAATTATGTACCTACAAAAGTTAACTTTATTTCGTTCACTTTGCGATCCTTTTATGAAAATTAATACAACGAACGGCAGATGGTAAGGACAGCTTTCAACCATGGAAAGTCACTTCAGAATATTTAACGCGGGCGTGAGACTAAAACTTTATTAAAACTCCGAACGATAAAAAGGGCCTCTATAAAAAAAGTAGATTTACAATATCTACCAAACTGAACGTAAGAAAATTTCAAATTATCCGACGTTTCAGATTCAAGTATGCGTGAAAAAAGGTAATAACAAAGGTATGAAAATATAACAAAATTGTGGTTTCCTGCTTTATAATGATAACCATAAATATTTCAGAGCCTTATATTAGCTTTTTGACGATTTTTTTTATTCAGTTGTGTAGGTGTCGATCTCATTTATTTATTTATTTATTTCTGAGAATTCCCAATTGATGTAAACGAAATTATAGCGTATAAAAAGTATTACACCGTCAGTAGTTCAATGACTGTTATTCCGATATTCTTCGATGCCCTTAGATGGTTAGTTATCTCTTTTTTTCTTTATTTACATTGGCAAGTAAGTTTAGCTCGTTATATCCAATAACGTCATTGGTGCGGGTCATAGAGTGTGAAGAAATGAAAGATATTAAAATTGTAGATAAGCCTGAGAGAAAAAAAGCAGCTAAAGTTTCTTTTATACGGCTAACCTCATAAGATATAAAAAGAGACAGGCCGCAGCAAAAATAACTTCAAAATAGTAACTCTGTTTCATTGACTGATGTTATATAAAGAAAGCAACCTTATTTCATGTTTTTAAATTAAATTATTGATTTAAAGAGGTGAAATGAACATTAAAATTTTGACAAATTATGAGAGATAGTAAGAAAAAAAGTGGAAAGTTTGCATAACAGTTATGCTTTTGACATATTGCTGAGCATCAAGTTCCGCAACTTTCCCTAATATTGTGGTTCTTTGGGACACCTTACACATTGCTAGAAAAACTGATATGAACAATCGCAAACTCTAATTTAATGCCATAAAAATCCGTAGACAAATTAGAAAGAGTAAATAAATTTCTGGAAACCTCACATTGAAAAATCAATAATCCTGCACTGATTTTGGGTGCAATCGCGTCATGAGACAATCTTCAGTGGTGACCAAATGGAGTTGTCACAGACCTCCTACGATGCGTGCTTCTTTTATTTGGGGATGATTTAAATTTTCGAGGATTTTGAGATTTGGTACTGTAAGTACCCATCTGTAAACTCACAACAGCAAACAAAATAAATGTTGTTGATTTTGTCAACTAACGTGTTATTTGTAAATTAAATATTCAGGATACAGTCTTTAACTTTCTTTTATTATGCTAGGGAACGTTTCGGAGTCCCTTAAAAGATAAAATTCAAGATTATAATTAAACAGAACTGAGAAAAGACCCCACTACTAAATTAGAATAGAAAGCAGTAATAGACAAACAAGCAGAACAAAATTGTTTGACAGAAAATTACAAATTTCCAGAGTACAGGAAACATCGAAAACGCACAAACTAAACTAATGCCAATGTTTATTTATCTTCCCAAGATTAAATAGATAATACAACTTAAGTGGGCATGAGTTGAAGAATGTAACGGATTTAAAAGATGCTATTAAACCAATAACAATAACATAAGACTGCATAGTACGAGGGTGGTCTGAAAAGTTTCCGACCTAACAAAGATACAAGACATTTTTTCTGAAAATTTTTTTTTATTTTTCAACATAGTCTCCTTGTAACTCTACACACTTCTCCCAGCGATGCTCCCATCTCTGTAACCCGTCCAAATAGTACTCGGCATTTTTCTCTGCAAAATAATTGTTCACGAAGGTGATTGCCTCTTCATTTGACGAAAATCTTTGTCCTCCGAGCGCAATTTTTAGATGAGGGAACAAAAAGAAGTCGCTTGGGGCTAGATCTGGTGAGTAAGGCGGATGGTCAAGCAGTTCAAACCGTAATTCGTGGATTTTCGCCATGGCAACCGCTGAGGTGTGAGACGGTGCGTTGTCTTGGTGAAACAGGATTTTCTTTTTCTGCAAATGTGGCCGTTTTTTCGCAAGTTCTGCCTTCAGCTTGTCAAGTAATGATGCATAGTATGCTCCTGTAATGGTTTTTCCTTTTTGAAGATAATCGATTAAAATAACTCCATGACTATCCCAAAAAACAGTCGCCATCACTTTCCCAGCCGAAAAAACAGTTTTTGCTTTTTTTGGAGCCGGTTCCCCCTTTGCAGTCCACTGTTTAGACTGTATTTTTGTTTCGGGCGTATAATGGTGTATCCAAGTTTCATCTACAGTAATTAATCGGCGCCAAAACTCGGATTTATTTCGCCTAAACTGCGCCAAAAGAGCGTTGGAAATATTCATTCGAACACGTTTTTGGTCTAACGTGAGCAAACGCGGCACCCAACGCGCGGACAGCTTTCTCATGCCTAAATGTTGATTTAATATGTGACAAACACGTTCTTTTGACATGTTCATAACCTCTGCTATCTCTCTCACTTTAATTCGGCGGTCGTCTAGCACCATTTGGTGAACTTTGGCGATGTTTTCGTTGGTAGTTGCAGTTGTTTGACGTCCCGAACGTTCATCGTCTCCCAAGCTCTTACGACCACGTTTAAATTCAGCAGCCCAAAATTTCACTGTGGTAAATGATGGTGCAGAGTCCCCATACACAGAATCCATCTCATCTTTTATTTGCGAAGGCGTATTGCCTTTCAAAAACAAATATTTAATGACAGCTCGATACTCGATTTTGTCCATTTTCACAAAAAAACTCACATCAACTCACTCAAACGACTGTTACATAAAAACTGCGTGTCCGAAATGGCTGAAACTTTGGTGAGTAACTGTCAACAGATGAACAACAAACTTCAGTAGCTTTTATTTACGAGTGCTGCCATCTTCACGCTGAGGTCGGAAACTTTTCAGACCACCCTCGTAGTTATAAGTTAAAAAGCTTCACAATGGAAGGTAATTTGAATACAGTGTCAGCAAACATCTGTTAATATTACAGGAAGCTAACAAACAATCTTAGAACGTAGACGATCTTATAACAATATGTGAAAGATATCATAAACTGCTTCTATGACTACCACCCTACATAAAATCTACTCTGGGAAACATATTGACAATTACCACATCTAGATACCATAAATTGTTAAATTACCAATTCAACCACTACAAATAAATAAATAAATAAGTAACACTAGGAATCTAAAGACTTCAGGATCAAATTAGAATAAGAACCAAGTAGGGCCGAAATCCAAAATTCTAAAGCCTTTTGTTAGATTAAGAAATATTATTAGGCCTAAATATTTATTGACCCCGGAACTAAATTGAGCCAGTCCGGTCCTGGATACAGCGGCACATATCGGATACTGAATATAAGTGATAAGGAAAATTTTTTTTTGTCTTAGAAAAGTTTGTTAAGTTTAATTTCTTTATATTCATACAGTGAAAGTATTAGTAAAAGAACAGAAATGCCCAAAGAAAGAAATGATCATGTGTTAAACGTGTTAAAGAGAAAAGTAAATTTAAAACCATTTGACAGTTTTGAGATTCTAACAAGCTGATATAAAATAATTTTATATCATGTAAATAGAAAAGTAGAAAATTAAATTAGAAATAACATTTGAGCCAAGAAAATTTAGCATCTACTGATTAACAAACGCATATCATGTTTTTTAAGCTATAAACGTTGTATCGTTTTATCTTAGCAAAGAGCATGCAGACAACAGAAGTGAAGGTTGTTAAATGCAGAAAATGTAGACTCAGCGTTTAGGGCATGTCCGAACTAAACTACTATCATAACTACAGGGTGTTGTTCATTTAGTTTTATCTCAGTTTTTCAGGAAGTTCTGTTGAAATTTAGTTTATAATTTAGTGTTTGTGTTAATTAATTATTTGAATAAAACCACGAGAGAAACTATTAGAGAAAAAAGAAAGAATTTTAAAAGCTCATTTAAAAATATTAGCGAACTGAGATTTATTTAGAAAGATTCTGCATATGCATATTTAATAATAGACACTAAGGAATAGCTGAATTAACTTAAGTTTTACTTTAATGATGCGTGTCTTTTGGTAAAACAAAGACTAGTTTTATTTTTCAAACTTACGGAAATTAGTTTCAAAATTTATTTTGTTTAACAATAAGCTTTTAATGCAAACTTGAAGGTTGTTATAATTCACAATCATATCAGTCTTTTATGGAATTTTAGTAATTCTTAGATTTCTTTTCAAAGTTAGATTGTTACGGGCAATATTTTGTAAACGCGGTAAAAACATTAAAGTTAGTTTACAATAAAGAAAAACTAATTATGAAGTGACGTGATGATTCAATTAATAACTAATTGAAATAATTAAATAATGAGGCCCAACCTTGTTCAGTTCAATGGAGTTGTTAAATCGAACGAAAATGCCAAATATAGCAGTAATAAGGTTCATTTATTCCAAAGTTTTTTGTCTATAACCTCCCTTAGTTATTGCGATTTCATTTTTCAAATCACTTTTTCTTTTGATGATTAATTTTCTTTTCCTAACACAAATAACAATCTTAATTTAAATATCTCTCCTCTTCTGGTGACAAACGGATAATTAACAATATCTACTTTTACTTAAACGTTTATAAACTTAATTTTTAATTATTTCTATCAGTTGAAGCCGACGCACAGTGGTCTAGAAGCGTGTTCTATTTGGCGAAAAGTCTAAATTGTATCTGATTCGCTAGAAAATGTATCCAATAACAAAATGTATATTTGATATCTAAGTGCCATTTTCATCTTTCATTATTAATAAAGATTTGACTGCGTCACAAAATGTTGCAGTTCTTTTAATTAATAGATTAGAGGTTCCCAAAGTCTATGAAATAAATCTGTATTTGTATTTTTTCGGGGAGATTCTCTGATATGATGTTGCCTATTAGACATCAATTTTAGATTTACACCAAGTTCCGCAGGAATACATTAATATTAAATCAAAATAGTCCAGACTTGGCATATTTGTGGTAGTGGTAGCCACAGCTTGGGCTGCGACTTCATATGGGCCACCTTCGGCGGCCCCAGCTTGGGCTGCACCCTCAAATGGGCAACATTCGGTGGCCTCAGCTCGGGGTGCGCCCTCAAATGGTATATAGAGACAAATTTGGATGTTTTTCGTAAATAATCGTAGAGTATCCAAACTTGGAAAATTAGTTATCAGTATTAGCCGAAAGCCACATCATAATTAAATAAAGATAACTGAAGATTTTCAGTGGATCTTGTAACGAATAAAAAAATATGAAATAAAGTTTGTGATAAATACTAAAATAGCACAGTCGACTTATACTTATTGAGAACTCTTACCTTACTTTATGTTGCAGGTGTCAAGACAACTTTAATGATAATATGAAGACTGTGATACAATTAGGATTTTATCATCAAAAACAACTACCAATTGTTTATTTAGTTGGGCTTATCACAGTCTGGTTATGTGGTGTAATAAATAAACACGGTGATGAAAATCAAGTTTTATATTTAGTTCAGTTATTGGAAAACATGTAACATTCAATGTTTGAAATTCTATTACTTACTGTTTAATATTTTGTTAAACCAAAAGGTGTTGTGATGACGTCATCCAAATATCAAATTTGCTTAATATTATTTGACTTAGTATCGATAAATTAACCAAAATCTCAAAATTATTTAAACAAGTGAAATTCTAGAAATTATAAAACTGCAAAAAAAAACTAATTTGGAATAATTGATTTAAACTGAACAAGATTACCCAAACTTCTAATAGTAACTACAAAAATGAACTTATAAAATTCACTTTATCTAATTAACAAACCATGTACGTACAATTGTAATTATTACACAAAAATTTGTGTTGCTCACCACAGAGTTGTCGAAAATGTAACTGTTGACAGGATGCAATTGCTCTGAAAAACCTCAGTGTACAAACATCCAATTTGCTCGAGATTCACATCCATGAGAAACTCTAGAAAATAACCTGATACACATTATGTTTGGATCTAAAGTTTGATGATGAAATGAATGCCAAACAATTCAGTAGAGAAAAATGCATGTTGATCTTACCCGGAAATTCAACCGCGCAGGATCGATTTAAACTACAAGGCTTTTAAAAATATAATCGATGACGGTTTCTATACTTCTTTTATATTAAAATTAGAATTTTTTAATAATTATTTGATAAAGATACAATTACGAAACATTTTCAAAGTAAATATCCAGATTTACATATAGAAAGACCAGAATTCGCGTGGAAAGATGTATCTGAAAGGATGATCAAATTTCTACATAGGATAATAAGAAATAATCTTAGAAAGTCTTTAGTTACTAATTTGAAATAGTTATATTGAAATATAATGATTTCAGAAAATTCAACACAGGAAGTGTGAAGTATTCTCCATAACTGAAAAAGGACAATTTCAATAGAAAAAGTCTAAGAGTTAACAATTTAAATCTAATAGCTTATGCGGACCAAAGTTTAAATTCGACCTTACATTTCAGAAAATTGAATCTACAAAAGTAAAAGATTACAATAACGTTTCTCGTACCAGCCTATTTTAATTATATTTTGGCGAGACTCAACAAAGAATCCAACATAACCTATCGAGTTTGAAAGCTGCTTAATATTGCTCAGTTGAGAACATTAGAAAGCAATTATTGGAAGGGCTTTGCTGGTTATGGACAACTGCATCGTGAGAAAAACTAACACTTTACGCTAACACGACAGCTGCAAATGCTGTTTCTTCCAAAACTTTTGCCAGCTAATGTCAAATTTTGATAATACAAACCCCATAGATAATCAAAATCCCATCGATAGTTTCAATGATAATCATTTTTCTAATTGCTACAAATTATACTATACACTGCCTTAATTTTAGAAGTTTTGGACTAATAATCTGAGACTGTTCGGATTTTACTGTTCACTTTACTACGAGTTGTAAGCATGACTTTCAATGCTCTTTAATTTTGCAATTTTGTGTAATACGAGCACAAAATCGTTGGAGTCTTTTCTTTCAAACTCACACCTAATGCTTTATATTTCGCTTTTGTTACTCAAATAATTATATCATTAGAATATCTAACAGTACTTTTTTAAGGTCACGTTTGGTTTGCATATGGAGCTTCTGGAAGCGACGCAATTACAGCTTACAACTTTTTTGAAATATTTGGATTAAATTTATTTTTCAGCAAAACCTATACTACTCTTTGATGAAAGTGTGAGTGATTTTGTAATAACCAGGAAGCCCAAGACTGTTTTATAATCTATGGTACCCTGATGACCATAGGCGTATACAGGAAGAGGGACAAGGGGAGTCCGAGGCCCCCCTAACAGCCGAAAAAATATAGAGTATGTCTCCGGATTGAGTTTACAAGAGGAAACACTTTTTTATTATTGGTCTTAGGGCAAAATGTCACTTTTGATAAAATTGTTTACTTGTTTCAAAACCTCCAATATTGGCAATACAATTTTGATGTTACTAACAATAACGAAGAAAATTAAAAAAAAAGCCATCGACTGAATCTTGTGGTAAACGATCTGAACTCTGTATCTGAAATCCGCAATACTGTGTCCACTATTAAAGACATTATCAATTTCTTCCGTGATGGTCAGAAAAACACTGCAGCATTTCAATATTCATGACACATTTTGTGGATAGTGCAGGGTCTGGAAAACTTGGCAAAAGAAGGTAACGTTGCTACAAGAAAAAATGCATTTCTTATTTCAACAAGCATTTTAGTCAAATATTCGACTTTGTTGGAACCAGTCGTGAATAATCTACAGTCGAAGAGTTTAGACCTTCTTCAATGCTCGAACCGTGTGAAGAAAATCTTTTCACTTGTGAAAGATCACCGCTCAAACAGCAACGATACGATGAAAGAAATTTATACAAAGGCAAAGCAGATAGCTGAAAATCTTATGGTTGATCTTCAGCCACCAAGAATGGTTGATTGCCAGAAACATGGCCGATGAAGAATATTGGATGAGAACTATTTTAATACCATACCTGGATTCTTTCACAGTTTCTTTGGAGAGCAGATTCTCTGAATAGAATTCAATAGCTTTTTCTCTTTTATTACTTCATCAGCCGCTGATGCTTGCCATTACGTACAAGGAATTCGAAGAAAAAAATCAAAGTATTTGAAGACTTATAAACTGAGAGGGCTTCAATCTCAGACTGAACTCTGGTATGTGAATTGGTGGGAGAAGAAGCTCGACCGTGAAGAACTAAACAATTTGGAAATAGTTGAAGTGATCAAAGAGGCATCGACATTTTTCCCAATAATTAAAAATGTCTTACTTATATCAATAGCTCAACCTTGAAGGATTAGCACAATTGAAAGAACATTCGGCACTTTGAAAAGAGTTAAAACATGAACAAGGTCGACGATGACCGAATCCAGGTTGAATGGATTTTGTCTATTGAGTGTTTACCGAAAATTAGTTTTGAAGAAGAAAACTGAAATTGAATTGGCAGTTGTCGAAGAATTTTCTGTAAATCCAGGACGTCTAATGTTGTCGTAATAAATATGTAAGGCCTATCAACATCAATTACATAATTTTCTTTGTAATCTGAAAAATTAACAATTATAAATCATGTTGGGTTTAGTTGACTGAACGTTGTGCCTCTTTTTGTTATGTATGTACACAACTTTTTCGATTTATTACCATTTCAGAAAAGTAAATTCTTATTCCTAGAATGAATATTCTGTGTATTTCCTTTCTTGCTGTTGTATACAAATGGTAAATAAAATAAATAAATTGGAAACGCTCTGTACAGATTTGTATACCATAAAAAGAAGAAAGAATGAACTAAAAAGAGATATTTGTGTGAACATTTAAAGAAGTGAGGATTTCAGCAACACAACTTGGATTTGGAACAAAAAGTTTAGCTTTTTCTTTAAACCAACGTAACTTGTTTGTGACAACTTTAAGTGGTTACGATGGAAAGGGAAAAGCGATCCTTTTCTTTCTGCGCTAACTTGATGATATTTCTAATCCTATATTTTCACGGATAGTTAGCAGTTGCACAGTTTGAATTTGATGAGGTGTTGTTTTGGTGTTATCGACCCCGTTTTATTACTACTTTTTGTTTCTAAAAAAATAATATTCGTGAAAAACAAGAAAATAAATTTGAAAAAATTGTAAATAAAAGAAAAATTAGAACGGATAGAAAGAATTATTCAAATTTTATTTGAAAATGAAATTCGTTATCCCGTTGCAGTTCAGTGAAAAACGGAAACAACAAAACGTATTATTTGAGCATCGTACGATTTCCACCAGCATAATTGGACGGTTCTTTTTTGCACATTTCTCTCGGTTTGCCACGTCTATTCATTTGGTCATCCCTATATTTTTAGTGTCTTTTTTCCTTTTTTGAAAGTTGGAATTTATGTGTTAGCGAAATTATGCACTATTCAGATTCATGGATTTTTTAACCATTCACTAATAAAACTCGTGTTTTAGAATTTTACAAAAAAGAAGGATATTCATGATAAAAGATTGGAAGGGTATTTTGTATTCATTCGGAATGTGTGTCTGAATAAATTTGCGGAATCTTTATGTTCGTTAAAGGTGATTGTAATTTCATTAGGAACGTAAATTAGCTTCTTATGCCTGCGAAAACTTTTCATCTTTATAACACACAACACCTTTGTAATAAATTAAATACTGAATTATAATTTGTAAAAGTTATTTTCTTTACAGTACGTGTACTACTAGATGCAGATTAGGTTTGTTTCGAAAGCGATATATCGCTTCACTTTGATCATTAAAAGTTTTTAATTCAACTTAAGACTGTTAGAATTTCCATTACGTGGATAATTAAATACTTTACCAACCTAGACGTCAAACCTTTTTCTATTTTTTAGGCAATAAAAGAAAAAGAATTTTTACATAAAGGAAATATTGTAGCATATTTCACATATTTCTGCTCTAACTGCAAGAAGTCTTCTTAATTAGTTATATGATACTTTTTGTATCGTCGATCAGGCTTAGAAAGGTATCCGTTAAATTACATACAATCGGTTTACTCTTATTACAGCTAGGTTTTACGTGCAGACTGAAAACTCTGTCAGAGCTGACATTCCATAGTAATTGGAATTTTCCATTGCAGGCCTGACAGAGAAACAAAATATTAGGTAAATTTGTTTATAAACCATATTGTCGTTGATACGGAAAATTGAAGTGAGACACAATCTTAATTCTCTTGCAAGTAAACGTTTGCTGCTGAAATCTTAAGTGTACGTTTGTGTAAGCAATTGGTAAATACATCAGGTTAACACAGTTAGTATTAATTTTTATTGTCGTTTACATAAACGATCATTTTCCTCAAAGTCTTAAAATAATTTATTCCAGGTTTCTTAATTTTTAAAGTGCTGTATATTTTTAATCGCTTTTCTTGGTTTTCCTTAGTGATGTCGGAACCGGAACAGTAATTTCCATGAATTTCACAAACTGGTCTTTAATTCATTCTTTTTTTCATTTTTTAAAAGAGGAACCTTCCAGTTTCTATTTCTAAAGCAGTTCGCCCCAAACAAACATCGGTTTATCTGCGATAAGAATATTTGTTGTAGTGCACCATTTATATTATTCATGTGAGACCAAAAATCTGCTTTGATTCATGTCAAGTTAAAGACGAAATGCAAATGAAATCCTTTTAGGAATTTTACTTGCAAACCAAGATTATGAAAGATTTGTTAGCTAAATTCGTGGTGAATTTTATGGACAAGAAGAAGCAGTAAAATTGGATTTACAGAACACAGATGGAAAAACAAAAGACGAAATATAAAAACTTTGTTCACGATTGATAAAAATGACTTAGCTAAGTATCCGATGTAAGCTGCCTGAAACTCATCACACAATTTATTCATGACGTTGCAAGGACTAGGGTCGTAATAATAGCTACAAGGCCAATTGCAAAGCTTTGAGCTAACCACTTACTCCGAATATCATATCGTACCAAGATAAGGCACAATTCTCAGAAACAGCAGAATCAGACGCCACTAACTGCTGATTTGCAATCACACAAGAAGTAATCTGAATATTATCCCGATAGTACAAGTTCTTTCATTAGTGCTGCTGTTTGAGTTACTGGGAGGTAGCTGCAACCGTGTCACCACACAAGGCGATGGTATCTGGTCTACGAGTCTCGACATTCATAGTACAGCTGCGTTTCCACCAAACAGTCCATCTCTTCAGACCTACCGCAACCTCCTTGACAATCATGTCATGTCGCTTCGCTCTTTTTGCATGAGTGTGAAAGCACCTATGAATAACATATGCAGAAGTTCATGGGACATGGAATTCCGCCCTAGACATTTTATGCAGGTCGGGCTGGCCTCTATAAATTTGGATGCGCGACGGTATCGCATTAGTATGGACAGCTTCACAATGTACTTACTCTGAATCAAAAAAAGGCTATAAAGATAATAAATGAAAGTCTGTTCACTACACTTTAGCAATGGAAGTAGTCAGATTACAAATGCAAAAATTATACCATACGAGATCATCACAAATTTTATCAAAAGTCGGATTTTTTAAAATTTTTTGCAAACGGTGTTGGGTAAGTAAGACGAAGAAACCAAACAATAAACGTCCTCGAGAAACAGTGCTGATCATGCTATTCTGCAGTATTTGTACATTCGAACTATTAAAAACAAGACTTAGTGGCCTGGTATAAACATCTCCTGGTTAATACTAAATTCCGACAACTTTGAATATTCAGCCAAATGATGAGCAAAACCAGAGCAGAATAAAAGAAAACAAAAATTTCAAAAACAGTAAATAGCAAGTTAGAAGTCTATTATAACAATGTGTGACCAAAATTTCTTTACCTCCACCTTGCAAGAACCTACATAGACATGTTTACACTTTAGCTGAGTATTGTGAGTTGTGCGTGACTAAACATTTTTGCTATTAACTTTGCTCATAGGAAAAATAATGAGTAACTCTCTAATTGTGGCTACGCATTCCAAAATCACACACTTATAAAGAAATCCACGTTCGAATTTTGATCTAAGTTCAACTCCGTGGAAATGATTACTGTAACAATTGGAGTTGAACCTACGATTAGATTAAACTTTGAACTTAAAATTAAAAACTGGCCCTAACCGTTAGCAGAATAAGTAACTATCAAGTCAGCAATTCCATGACGTATGTGCTGTCTAAAAGTCAATTGAATTTGAGTTAAAGTCAATTTCTAATTTATCGGTAATAGAATCTCATACCATGACTAATGCCAATACTTTTCTAGTACTGCTAATGGTAATTTGCAAAAAACCCCAGTCAATCCGGTTATCTTCAGAATTTTTTGAAGACTTTTGCTCCAAAAGTTCCTATTTCCGGAATGGAAACTCCGATCGAGACAAACCTTTTTTTAAAAGACGCCGCCTTTAAGGTTAAAAACAGAAAAACTAGAGAAATCTAAAGGTTTAGCCAAATCTGCTCTGAAACGGATGTCCTTGGAGCTAAACAGACCGATGTTTGATGGCACGCGTCACTTAAAACCGGAACTATAATTATTATTGTCATTAATGCTTTTACTGTAACCGAAACTAGAACTAATTTGTTAGTTGTGTAAGTACTAAACCAAAATCAAAATCAAAAATCTTCTAAGTTATTTTTAGTTTTCCGATCGGAAGATCAATGGGCTTCGGCGATAATCGGTAAATACATAGTTACGTCAAAAAGTACGTTACTTAGGGTATCGACATTTTTAACAAAGATAATTGATTGCCTTATTATGCTATTAATGTTCCATTTAATTTTTAAAAATATACAAAATGTTATTTTAAGAAAAACATAGAATACTATTACTTTCGAGGCGCCATCTATCGGTCGCTCTCGCTATACTTGCTAACAAAAGCGCTAAGATTTGTTAAAAACCATCCAAACTTAAAATTTGTAAAATCGTTTTCAAAAGAAGTTGGGGGGGGGGGTAGATGTCTCTCCACTCTCATATTTACTCTGTTTCATCATCATTAGTATTCTGACTATGAAGCTCCCGTGCGTTCTGTCTATTTTTCTCTATCCTGAGCCAATCTCTTCACATCGACCACCATCTTTGTCCTTCTTCTTTTCCTGCTACCTCTTGCCTCTACACTTCCTTCCAACGCATCTCTCATCAAACAATCCTTTCTTAAAACATGTGTTAATCAATTTCTTTTCCTTATGTTAATTGTTTCCATTATTGATCTTTGCTTTTGAACTCTTTTCAGCACTTCTTTATTTCTAACTTTATAGTTCTACTTGATGTTTAGCTTCCTCTTCCAAACCCACATCTCCAGCGCTTTTACTCTTTTCGTATCCTTCTTCATGATAGTCAATGTTTCACACCCGTACAACATTACGCTCCATACAAAACATTTTGCCATTTTCTTCTTCAGCTCCAACTCCAGCTTACTTTCCAAGGTCCTACTCATCTTCCTGCCATTACAGTTCTTATCTTCATCTCATCAAAACTTCTCCAGTTGCTTGTAATCTCTGTTCCTAGATACTTATATTTCTTTACCTGCTCTAATTTTTTCCCTTGACGTAAATCTCCATACTTTCATTTCCCCTATTCGCATTAGTTTGCTTTTCTTACAATTTATACTTAATCCGTGCTTCCCTTCCATCCTTTCAAGCTGTTTCGACATTTGCATCAACTCCTTTGTACTTTCTGCAAACAAGATCTTGTCGTCAGCAAACCGAATGCATACAATTCTTCTTCTTCCAATTCTAATTCCAACATTCTTCCTCCAGAATTCTGCCGCCATCTCCTCAACATACATGTTGAAAAATGTAGGAGAAAAACAATAGCCTTGTCTTGTTCCTTTACGAACTCTATTTAATTAACATAATCATCAAAAACATTTTGTTAATATTACAAAGCGCATTTAAAGTTGTAGCACTCTCTGATATCCTTTACCATATTGAAGATTTAGAAAAAAAGAATTTTTTTAAAGAACAGAACATTCTGCATCTCAAAAACGACGAGGAATTGACTAGATGTTGATAGAAACT
>VTPC01007639.1:0-28999 GCA_011009095.1 Ignelater luminosus
AAAAAAATGTTAAATGACACACAGGCAGCTTTTAGAACAAACAGATCAACACAGGATTGGATATTCGTACTTAAACAAAGTATACATGGGAGCAGTGGATCTAGAGAAAGCTGTCGATAGCATAAAAAGGGAAGAAATCTGGAAAGTGTCAATTAAAAAATGTGTGAACAGAAAACTGAAAACAAAAAATTGAAGTGGCTAAAAGTATATACTCTAGAACCAAAGATGTAGTACGAGTAAATGAGAAATATCGGATAGCTTCATAACAAGACGAGAGGTGAGACAAGGAGGTGTGCTGAGTCCACTACCCTTTATCACAATAATGGATGAAATATCCAAAGAGGTAAAGCAAGGTCTAAAGAAAACACAATTAGGATACAGGAAACTCCGGCCAGTATTCCTAAATGAACTGTTATACAGGGATGACTTTGTACTGTTTGCAACAAATAGGAAAGTCCTACAGAGAAGAATAGGGAGAAGGAATATAAGTATGAGGAAGTACGGACTAAAAATAAACACATAAAAGACAGAGATTATGGAGATCGCAAATAAGAAAGAAGAGGTAAAAATACAAGTAAGAGGGGAAAAATAAAGGAGACTGATAGACTAAAATACCTAGTAACATGTACACGACCAGATGGAAGACTCGAAAAAAAGATTGGGGAAGGATACATGACTCTTTATACAAAACTTTATACAAAGCATTTGAAGCAGTGCTGATGCCTACACTCATGTACGGAAGTGAGTCCTAGGTCCTAACTAAGAAACTCAAACAGAAACTAAGTGCGTGCAAGATGAAAGTTATTAGAAAAATCTCAGGAGTAACAAGATTAGACAAAATAAGAAGTGAGGTGGTACGAAAGAAGCTAAATGTAACAAGTGTAGTGTAAGAAATTGAATGACAACTAAATGGTTCGGACATATGGAAGATGAAAATAGCAGACAAGAAAAGGAAAGGCGGGCCAAGGAGAAAGTGGAATGCAGAAGTAGCAGAGGCACTGAAGAAACGAAAACAAACGTGAACCCAAGAAAAAAGACAGGCAATAAGCAGAAGCAAGTAGAAAACGATAGTCACCTCTCTACTTACGGTAGATGAGGATGTGGATAAGTAAGTAAATAAGTAATACGTTCGGTGGTGTTATTATTTCTTATTTAGATATTCATTACATATTATCATAATCGGTATGCTATGTTGAAACTTATGTAATCTAATTCTAGTTTTTGTTTTGCTACAAGAGATTCCTTAATAGGGTTAAATCATAATCAGTTTCAAGAAATCTCTCCTGTTATTTTCATTGATTTTATAATTCCATAATTCTCGGCTGGAATAAAATAGTTATTTGTTGTTATATGTGTTTAACGCATGCTGATTTGTTCGATCTTGTATTGATCTCTTTTATATTTCCGAAGCGCTAGTTAATCTGGTAAAAAAATCTCTGTTGGTTAGTTTTTTTATTTTCTATGAGGCATAACTTTATTAATGTTCTAACGTTTCTGCATTTTGTTTTTTTTTTGTTTGGTTGTCATGCTTAAAATATATTTAGAAGATTTTCTTGCTGTACGACACAAATATTAGTTTTTGAAAACCTGGAGATTTTTGCTAATTTTGATTATCGCTATTCTTGTGTAACTTCTTGTCGATTTGACTATTAGCAAACATTTTGTCGTTTTTTGCATATCTGCTAAAGCTCGAGGTATCCTCTACTGTGTTTTAGTCATAGTCTAGTGTCTAGTTCTTGTCTTTATACGCTTTTCACACAGCCAGACGCTTTAGTATTCGAATTCCCTTATTTGTGGGTAAAACACAGAATCTTTCGCTTTCAGGTTTTCATTGTGGGCCCAAACCCATACTGATATATAAGTTGTGTTACATGATCACATTTAGAAGCTGATGGAATTCTGCGTAAAGGTTTACTTGCAAACTCCGGCATAGTCGATACTTTATTTGGCATCTTTTCAGAATAACGTAGTAATGACATGATTTACCAATCCAGACAAATTCCCCAAGTTCAAAAGGACAAACCGAAAATAATACTGAAAGGTTATTCCAAATTTCATTCATCAAACATTACTAACAAGGGTACAACGTATCTAGCACATTCGAAATATGAGTTCCACGTTTTTTGGTAATTAGCTTTTCTGGGCAGATCTGGAGACAAAATTCTATAGTGTAGCGTCTGCCTCCTAAAAAGGATTTTTCTAAGAAAAACTTCAAACTTTATTTTTTATCTCGACATTGACCTACTAATAGATATGCTCACACTTAGACTAACTACTGGATATTAGAATGGAATTTTTTTGAATACGCAAAGGTACAGTAGGAGAACATCATGATTTGTAAAAACTCAACAGTATGACTACTCGCGAATTTTAGACTATTTGCAGTTTCTATTTTGCTCTTATCGAATAGCTATATTAGAAATGACTATACCACCAAGATACATTTGAAATTTTTTATTATAATTTAGGAAAACTAGAAAAAAAATAAAATAGGGCAAAAATAGAGGGCGTTTACTTGAAGATTGGATCGGGGCACCAGGTACCTTAGAGCCGGAACTGGGTGTTGGGTTTATAAATTAAAGCTTAAAGACTGGACCAGGAAGGTCTCCATTATGTATTTTAATAGAATTCGAATGTTTCCAGTTGGCCAAATCCCAGTCCATCCCCGATTTCTCACTTTGCAGAAAAATCCTATTAATTCAGATTAGTATTATAACAATGATTGTAATTTACTACCGTTTGTTAAAAACAAGATCTGTTAAAGATTGGACATCTTGAGGTATGTCTATCAAACGACAGACATTAAACAGGTCTATCCTTTGGTGTACACACCTTAAAATGTTCAATTATCATGTTTTTAGGTGACGGTAGTTTTTATTATGCAATGTAGGCAAACTGGGATGTTATTTGGCGAATTGTGATTTCGGCAAAGTGGACTTAATTCATAGAACTCATAACAAGTAACCAATAGTCGTAACTATTTAACAGCGTCCAAGACAAGACTGATTAAGAAAACCATTTCTTCAAGTCTGCGATCATAAATCTTATAGTTTTGTTTCTTTGTGTTCTTTATTCTTTGTAAAGTTTCAACTATTTATAGAGGCTGTATCAACAACCATACACTAAGTGTGACCTAGCTTATGATGTTAAGGCAATTGCGTCAGCTTTATACGTGACAATGCCTTGGTAACAGCTTCATATTGGTTCTAGATATGTATTAGGTATTGCGATCAAAGGTGTGTCTGATTTTTGCTACATATTTGTCATATTTAATTGTCTTCGAAGTACTACATAGTTTACGAAGGGTACAACTTTTTCCACGAAATAAGTGTTGATAAACGGTTTTATGTTAGCTGCGAATCCTCCGTTATGTTCATACTCATTTACTTGACACATCGCATGATTAAATTAAATTATTATTAAAGAAGCAACACCGAACTTGACTACTGTCTTTGAAAATGCATATATCTCGGTCAAAGCTGAGCGCATTACTTATAAAAAGAAATGCATTACCATTACCAATTACTTTTAATAAAAATAATGTAATTAGTTATCAATTTCATTACTTACAATAATGAGTAATGCCATTGCCCGTTACCAAGTAATTGGTAAAATGTAAATCAATTACTTTTGATGTTACTTGTGTATTTGTATAGAGTCAAACTAATAATTAACGATTACGATTAAAGACTTAGTTGTTAATCATCACGAACGATTTACGAATAAATTAATTGTCAATTGCATTAAATGAATGACGATTAGATTAACCCATTTGGATTGTTCTGTACTTATTTAAGTACATAATCTAAGAATGTTTATTATGTGACATCTGTTATCAGTTTTGCATATTTAGTCGACAATGCAGTATTCTTTTTACATGAACTAATGTAGTTTTCCTCACTACCTTCAGTTGCTTTCCCGATATAACCTCAAATCGTTCCTAAAGGTGTGTGTACATTTAGTGCCTTTTTGCACTACCGGTTTATTACATTTGTATAACCCGAGACTGCAAAATATCAGTAACTGTTTTTTTTTTATTAGACAGGTATGTACTTACTGTTGTATTATCTTAGATAGCCAGTTTTACGTATAACCAAAATTACGTAATCCACTCAACGAAGGGGTTATAGAGGACATGGGACGGCAGAGAATTTTTCTCTTGAGGAATGTGTTGGGGGTAGTTAAGAGGCAAAGATACTAAAAGTCCCCGCTCCTAGCTCTGTCGCTTCAGGGGGGAAGGGGGCTGGAAAGGTTTCTTTTTTCGGTTTCTTGCTTACAACTCGGAAACGGTGCATCGTACGGTAAAATGTATTCCCTACAAAATAACAGATAATTAAATTTCCTACAAGACTGTCTATATTCATTTTTTTTTCTATGTGTTATAGTTTCTGAAATATTCGCCAGCGAAAATCGATAATTTTCAAAAAACTTTTTTTCGTCTCACATTTTTCATGAAACTTGTTTTTCTAACTCCTCAGCCTTATGTTTTACAAAAACGTCGTCAGACAGGAAGTTGTAAAGCATTCAGTCTCCTTTAGAAATATGTAATAGTTACTAATTTATCTTCTACAGGTCAGAAGTTACAGCAATTTGAAGTTTTCGGATAGATTTGTGATTTCTCAAGAAAGCTATACATTTGTTATTATTGTTATTTATGTATTAAAAAACTAGAATTTAAGAAAAATCTTACCTAGTCGCTGGCAAATATCTTGAAAACTATAACACATAGGAAGAAAATGAATATCGACAGTCCTGTAGAAAATTTAATTAGGTTGAGTACGGCGGCATAACTTGGCGTTTTTGCTTTTGGTACTCATAGAAAGTACAATGAGCCCTGAAGCTATAAATTCGAGTTTGTTTTATGGAAAGAATGTAAGTATCTTGGTACTGCTATAGACGACATTTAAGACGAACAATAAAATACCGACATCGTTATTATTTCACCGGACACGGGCACTATCAAACGGATGCAGAAGAATTTAAAGAGGACGATCTACAGACCGCTAGCCTTCCACTTGACGCACCCGGAAAAGTCGAATTATTTCCATTATATGACTAGATGTATGACTTTGAAGATGATATTCCTTTGGCAGAATTATATAACATTGGTAGAGACATTCCTAGAAATAAAAAACAACGAACCGTAGATAAAGAATCTGCATGGACAAACCAGATGATGGACCATGAACCAAAGCAATGACTATTTCGAGCGAGAGAAACAAATGAAGCCGGAATTAGAAAGATTGAGCACAGTTAAACTACTTGAGAAGCTTTTTGACGACGACATAATATAGCATCTAGTGCAAGAAACAGAAAGGTCCGCTGCTGACAATACCAAGAGAGAAACTATATTTGTGTGTAGACGAGGACGTAGATACTTCAATTGCTTCTAATTCTATGAGTGTGAACAGATACCATCCCTAATAGTGCAGAACTAGATAAAACCGACAAAATGTTCAAGCTGCGCCCTTATGCAGAAGCTAAACCTAAAGTTTTTGCAATGCTGAGTGTTTCATGAAAAAACTGTCAATAGACAAAGCTGTGATAAAGTGTTATTGTCACAATTTCTCTAAGCAATTTATTAGGGGAAAGCCGGTTCGATTTAGTTACAAAGATTGATGCTTTGCTCTTTTACAGGATTTTGCTACAAACTCGACAGTATTGTTGTGCCAAGTCGTATGTTTCCAAAGAAAAAGCTAGTGATTTGTCTTTAGCTTTCCATGTACTTCTTGAATTAGTTGAAGCTGTTAGTGAACCATGTGCCCATTTCGTTTGCTTTGATAACTATTTCAAAAGTTTTCGTTTACTTAATACCTTGAAACACTCGAGCTTCTGGAATCCTAAGAGATAATCGCACAAAAAATATTCGCAGCCCAGTGAGAAGGAGATGAAGGATCGAAGGTATTTTGCGTTTTAATACAAAAAAGATCAACTGCTGTTCGTGAAGTGGAAGTACAATACGTGTGTCACAGTGGCTACAAATTATAACACAATTATACCGTTTTCCAAGGTAAAACGTTGCACTGTGGTTGGAAACCAGTAAAAAGCGGCCAAAACTCTAAAAAATTAATCTACGCAGAATGAAATTTAAATATATTTATATTTACAACTAAACATTCAAAAATTAGTATTCGCAATTAATTTATGCATATTACAATACATTGTGTTATAAATAATACTTGAAAGATAGTGCTTTTACAGCATATACTAAGCCAAATTTTAACCATTGCTTTGAAAGTGTGTATCTTGCTAAATTAAAAAAGCGTCAAAATTGTCTACTGTACTAAAAAATAGTCTTTCAAGCACGATGCAATATCATAGTTATTGCAGTTTTTTGGTATGATTTCAGTGAAAAATTCAATGTTCATAGTTAGCTGAACAATGTTCGAGTTTTCTTTATTCATCTTGAAATTTGAAAATATTATCCCCTGTGGTCCCGTGTGAATTTAGGTTGTAATATGAGAAAAAGTTTATATTTTTTAAGGAAGGAAAGATCAGTTGCGGAAATTTGCGGGTCTTTTAGTAATCGATAAAAAGAGCAAGCAGGAATACATTTAAATTTATCTATTGTTCAAATATTCTGTATATATTCGGTTTATTATGCTTTTCAAGTCTTAAACTTGTAGTTAATGTGGAGCGCATTTGTTTTTTTTTCGAAAAAATAGTAAAAGTATAAACAATAGTTATTTGTAAGTGCTAAAGTAGGCTCGGGGCGGACCGCCCCCGCCTCCCCATAGGTACGCCACTGACCAAATGTTCAAAAATAAACTTTATTAGTCAAAATTGAAGCCACATACTTTCGTACCGGTGAGCTAATTTTAGAATAAAACATATGGGAGTGCAAAGCATGACCACAACGAATTCCGTTTTGTTACTTTTTTTTCAAATTTTGGCGGCTATTTTGATCATGTTTCCGAGGTAATATCAAAAAGATAAAAGTATACGTTTCTCCTATTTTTTGATGTAAAGTACGATTCTAAAGAAAAAAAATGTTGAAAACTTTTCAAATTTCGGCGGCCAGAAAAACGATGACACCACATTGTTTTTAGTTTTTGATGTAGAATCCAAATATGAAGACAAAATTTTAAAACTTAAAAAAATGCGGACGGACGGACAGACAGACAGACAGACTTTGCAAATTCAGTAAGGACTCCTTTGAATTTCGTTGAAAACGACTAAGCTACAAATTTACTCGAAAATTAGATTGCGATGTTTTAACTGCACTCGCAAACAAAGCGAACACGATTCTTTTTAACAAATTTGAAACTCAGTGACTTTTTTATTGAAGAACAATTGAAAATGGTGTCAGTATGAATATTATATTTGATACTTTGTGCAGTGTAATAGTTCAGAAAAACGACATAATATTCGTCTTAAAAATACACAACAAATAGCAGGAAGACAAATAAATAAGGAAAAAAATTGGATCTTAATTATCTCGAAAAGTATTCGAGATATCGAAATACCGTTTATATATCTGTAATCAGGAGAAAATTCTAAGTTGATTTCATATACAACATGTCCTGTAAAGTTACGGCAACATGACAACAGACCAACAGACAGACTATGCCAAAAAATCGCCATTTTCAATCTTGATTATCTCGAAAACTATTCGAGATATCGAAATACCGATTAGGTATCTGTAATTAGGAAGAAATTCTAAGTCGATTTCATATATAACATGTCCTGTAAAGTTACGGTAACATGGCAACAGACCAACAGACAGACGAAATGTACGAATTCAGATACGAATGTTTTTAAATTTCGTCGGTAAAACAAATAAATAAATAAAATAATTTCCATTTTCTACATCATTTTGGATAGCAGAGACGCCAGTAACACCTTATATACAAAATATTTAAGCAATACTGAGAGTTATTTAGTTTTGACCGGTTTTTCATCATTTCCGACCAGTGTGCGTTGGTCCAACAATTCTGCCATGGAAGGTGTGGACCTTCTGAATTAGTCTGTAAATAACTACCAGGTTACCATTCAGGGTAAAAAAAGGTGGTGGTCCTTTGGACACACATGCTAAAGGTGACAGTAGTAAATGCATGGATGTTGCATTTATTGATCGATGATTAAAAATTGGAGTTGCTAAATTTTCAGCGTAACATCGTTCGACATTGTTTGAGAAATTTAGAAAATCTACTGAATACCACAAATGGTCATGGAATCCACTTCCATTACAAATTACTGTCTAAAATTTTCCCACTACCCTTTACTATTACTTTTATTTTTAAAATAATGTATTACCATTACTATTACTAGAAAAGTATTGGCATTAGCTTTGATTTCGGCTTTTTCAAAATTGGCAATCGATATTTTGCAGTGAAAAGTTTGGTACTATCTAATGTATCGTATCTCTGTCAGAACCTGCTAAAGACAATAAATGGTTATTCAGAGGAGCGATTGTTTGGAACGCTCTGAGATTGATAATTTGCAAGTACTTTAGATTCTGAAGTTACCTCTTAGCCTCTCTGTTTGATTTTTTGTACTGTGAGTTGTAATTGGTTTGATGGAGGCATAATTAGAGCTATGTTCAGAACCAGCTCTGCTAATTATGACTATCATTGAAAGACTTTTTTGAGTAGGGTAGCATTATTTTTTATTTTCTAAAGCACGATTCTTCTTTCAATCTTACTATTATCAGTTACGTAACTATGATTTTCCCTGTCCTAATGTAATTCTTATAATATTATTATTATTATTATATGAACTCTTCTGTACAATTATACTTTGTAGTAGTTACAGCATCTTTAATATATTTTGTTACTTTCCTTGCCTACTTTGTTGTAAGTAAACCCTTTTCTTCTTCCCATCCTTGACTAAATGTTATTAATGTAATTTCAAAGATAAAAAGAGCTTGTCACATCTTAAAAACAAAATTAAAAACCGTTAAAAATAAATATCCAAAAAACTCATAGTTTTTTTAGCTGAAAAATGATTTTGAGATCATTTGTAGCTGAAGCCAAGAACAAGTAGTTTTTTACATTTCTACAAAATGAATCTCGCATTAGAACCTAGCGAGTGATCTCATTAACATAGTTCTCGCTAATTACGTTAATCTACGTTCCTAATTTGTAACAAATAAAAAATAACTGGTCTGTGCAAATGATGAATTGGAAAAAAGCTGCGTACGTTTGCATCAATTAAAAAGATAAAGAAAACAATTTTTATCAATAATATTGTTTTGATATTCTCCTTAATTTACTCACTGAATCAGGTATGTTTGTAAAAAGTAGCAACGAAAATTAAATATTTTAACCCAGCAGCGTTGCGGTATATTTATAAAATTTAAAAAAATTAGTAGACACAAAAATAACATTTAGGAATTAGCGTGACATTTTTCCACATAACTGTCCAAACATTTGTAGAACAAAACTCACCGTTGCGAGTAGTCGAAAATTTACATACGTTAACACGAAAATTAGTTGTTATCTTATTATTAATGCACACTCTAATTAAAAAGAGTATCATATTACAATGTAACAAAGAAAAATTATAGAAAATCTGATAAGAACTTGTTAAACTGCATTACTATAGAATTTTGCTTTGAATTGATTTTACAACGTCTTTATGAGCAACAAAGTTCTGTATATTCGCTTTTTATTATGTACTAAAATTTTAAATATTTTATAGTAGCATAGCATTCGATAAAGGAGACATTATGGAATAAAAGATAAGAGAAGAGATATATCAAAATGAAACAGATAAAAGCTAGGGTTGGTTTATAGTAAGGAAAATGTCACTATTGTTGATAAAGCATATAAAATATTTTTTATTGATAACGTATTTACAAGGAAATTTTATATATATTTTGATTAATTTAAAAAAAGCTTGGAAATTAAGCAAACTGAATAAGAAAAGGATTGTTTGACTCTTGACATTATTTAATCTTTTTTGTATGAAATTGATATTGTTTTGTAAAAGTTGAAAAAAAAAGTAATAAAGTCAAAACATTTTTAAATTGCTTTAGTATAATAAATTTCAAGATTGAAATGAAAAAAGAAATCTTATACATAATGAAAGTAAAGTCGACATTCTTGAAAACTTTATCCTCTAACTAGGTCAATGTGTCAGTTAAATTTTCGTTCTCAATCATTATTAATGGCACCCTAATTGACTTTTCTGATTTAAGGGTTCTATCTTCATCTTTTAAAGAAATTAAAATGAAAGGGTATTGTATTCAATGACAGAAAAAAAAGGTTTAGGAAACTATGAAAAATGAGTTCTCCCCGGCAAGGTTTAATACAAGTTTGTTCTCAAAATTTGAAAACTTTTGTTTCCTTAATTTATTTAAATCAATGAATTAATTTAATTTGGAAAGGTTACAACTCAAACGGTAAGGGTTAACCTAAATATTCCAGGATGACAAGGTTTTTGTCTTTCGAGTTGTATTTTTATCTTTGTCGTTGATTGGCTTTTTAAATCTTGTTCACTAAACAGTTCATTATGGGTCTGTTGGAATTTGAATTCTGTTCTGTAGATTTAATCATAAGATTAATTTTAGAAAGGTTTTTATGTTCAATTTTATTTAACAACGTTTTTCTGTAAATTAGGTTTCTTTTAGTATCGTTTTCTATTAAAGTAAAATTCTGTCCCGGTCAATAATAAAATATCTTAATCATAAATAAACAGAACAATTTTTAACTAGACGTCATAAAAGTCCTGTTTCAGGAAGTAATCTAAGCTTTTACAGAACTAAAAAAGATGTCTCAGAAGTTAACGAAGTTTAGTCTAAAGAAATACCAAAAATTGATGATAAAGGCCATGACCGGAAATTGGAAGCTTTAACAGATACCCTGAATCTAAAAAGATCGTTACTGTTACTATAAGCTTACAAGTCTAGTATATTAAAATAGGTTCAATCCTAATCCTAATTTCTGTGAGTTTGGAAACTACCTTGCTCATAATATTTAACATTAAAAAAGCAGACGACTGATCTACCTTGCCAAAATTCCTCACATATGGAAGGTTGCTCTTTTTTGCTTATTTGCAAAAGTTTACCTTACAATCATTTCCTGCTTTGTCTTGATAAGTCAGAATTAGAAAACTCCTAGTGAAGCACTGACTGCGAGTAAGGTTTTTCGGCATAAACCTCTATAAATAAAACTAACAATTCTTTTGATTGCAGGTTGCTATTCTAAAAGGATTAAGTCGAAATTAACAAACATATAGCTTCTAGTAACAGCATAGTATACATATCCGAGAGACCACTAAAAACATTACTGCAGTTATCACGTTGAACGGTAGATTTTCCCTAAAAATCAAACCTAAACCTAACTGACAAATCACTGTATGATTGCAGTCAGGTAAGCAAAGCAAGTTCTACTGGAGACGTCAATGGTTGCAATTGCATCTTTGGAAAAACAAAAACAATAAATATTATAATCGTTAAAGCTGTTTGTCTTGGAGTGTAGTCCCTAATTATGAATGATAATACTTGAAAGGTGAATCAAAATGGACTTACATCTGTTTAGCCACACACCCACTAAAGACTCAAATATTTTAGTTACCAAACACCAACTTTTCCTAAGCAAAGTGCAACAAGAAAGCCTTGAACTAATTTATCAATAATAACTGAGGTAAAGGGGCAAAGTTCTAAATTTTTCTATGTAACAACCTAAACGGGCAAGATTATTGAATAATACAAATTTAGACAGCATTTCTTGTAACAATGCGAACTCTTGCAAGCACATAAAATGTCTAAAATAACCTACAAGTTAGCATGGATAGCCTAATAGCTTAGTTGGTAGAGCACTGGCACGAAAAGCCAACGGTCAAAGATTCAAATTTGCTTAGGGAGCTACAAGCAGTGATTGTGTTGTCATCCACTGAAGAGCCTAAATCTCATCTGGAGGTACGACTTTTAATCTGTAGAGCAGCTGAAGGAAATAACGCCACCCATTTAATTAACTATCTATAGTTGTTAGAAAGCCGTTTACAAGTGCTGATCATTTTATAAGTTGTGTCTTGACACCTAAATGAATGCCTATATAGATCTCTACAAGCTATCACAGATAGCACGCATGGTTGTGTTTCTTGCCAAGGTTTGTAAGACATTAAATTGAAAGAATTTCGGTATTGAACAACTTTTTGTGAAGAACGTTACTTTGGATTTCCGTAACCCTTCGAGTAGGGAAAAAGCTTTAAACTAAAGATTTCTTAGTTCTAATGGGTTAATTGTAAGATGAAAACGTTACTTCTGGGATCGCTTTCTTAGACAGAATGACAGCAAAAGCAATTTTTGAAAAGATGTTGAGGTTGTAAGGAAATATTCCAGTTGTTCTAAATTCAAAGGCAGCAGCCTCATTCCAGTATACTTTCAGGGACTTGAAGAAACTTTTGTCCAGAGGCTAAAAGTCATGAATACAGTAAGAAAGAAGACATAATATCTTGATACCTAGCTCTTCTGGAGCCAATATAGTAACATTCATGTGAATTATATGGCCTTCTAGTATGAGCAGTGAATTCTCTGAAGACTGATAGTAGTTGAAACGTCACAGGAATTTGCAAATAAAACTCTATAGCCACATATCGCTTTGGGGTCATAGAACACCTGCTGCCAGTTAGTAAATCATCCCCAAGTCCTTTCTTTCAATAAATGTCTATAAAAAGCGTTGAAGGAATCTAAATGCCAGAAACATTACAGCAAGCAATTACGTTGACGATTTCCTTTCGTCCTTCGTGCGCTGTTATATAAACTTTCTTGCACCCTTTCAGGGAAAAAACTTTGATTTGACAATTAATAACAGATCAGTTTTAACCACGTTACAAATTTGCAGCTCACTGGTCATAGTAGTTCAAAAAGCTTTACTACGATTTCTTTACTGAAACGCTTAAATCGACCGTAGCTTACGTTTCTGTCTTTTTTAAGTACAATGGCAGGATTGCGTGTCAAAAAATCTTTGAACCAGCATCTTTCAGCTTGGTCATTCCTAAATAGAGCTTTAATGCCCACAGCATTGCTGATTTTCAACAATCTTCGCACAACAGCTTCTTTTATTACCAAAGGTTACTAAGTAGAATTATTCTTTCCGGAACTTGACGTTTGGTATGTGTATTAGGAACTGGATTTTGGACAAATGTCCTAACTAGTTTCTCGTCTTCACCTTAGCAGTTTAATCACGAAGAATCTTACGTGAAATATTAAAGTTTCTTGGAGCATTTGCAACAATTCTCTCCAATAGTACTGCTGCAATTGCCTTCTGCAGATCTTCAATAATCCACTATGTATGGAAATTTCAACAAGGCTTATCTGTATCTTAATCTAAATGAAAGATGAACTTACGCGGAAGATGGGAATATTTAAAGAAGATGTTTTTATAACCTGCATGGCGTTATTTCCTTTAGCTGCCCTATTTATAAATACAGTGAAGTCGTTTTTCAGAATGTACAGGAATTACCGACGAGGGTTATGAATGTATTGCTGGTTACAAATCTTCCTTTGTCGACGTTTTTGGAAACTACTCAGTAAGAAAACTGAAGAAGTACGACTATATCTAAATACAAAGGAAATATTTTGAAATAGAATTGCAAAATTTTAATAAAAGAATACAAAGCAAAGACATCTATCAAATAAACTTAAGAGAAAGATGATAAGAACCTTGTGCCCGACAACTGTTGAGCAATAATCAAGCCTAGCAGCAAGCAACGTTGGCAAACATTTCTCGAAGGCTCTGTTGGACTTTCCTGTTTTTTATCCAGTGATTAAGGTGAAGCTCAGACAGTTCACTGCTGTTTGCAGTCAGAAGAGCAGCAGAGTGACCACACGTTCAGGCCGAGTAAGCAAAGAACCTAATTGAAATTATCGACGAGTTCATTGTAATTCTGTATGTACTGCATTTAGTTTTAATAGAAAATAAATATAAAAGAAAGCGAATGTGGTCAGACATAATCTGTTCTACCATTTAACCCTTATAAAACATAAAACAAAAAAGGAGAGAAGTAAATAATAAAAATGCAATATTTCTGTAGTGCCAATGTCATAAATGTGATAACTTGTTATAATGTCCAAAATTGCACACTGAGCTTCACTAAGCTTTAACAGTTACATGGAGTTTAGTTCAATCCTCTATTCTAAATTTTTATTACTGTCTTATAAATCAATTTTATTTAAACATCCACGGAACTAATGATTTTTTTAAATGAGTTTTCATTTCTGGTAAAATCAATATTTACATTTATATTTGTATATATCAAAATTTTTTTTGCAGTAGCAGACTGTTTTGACTTGTACATAAAAGCATCTTTAGAGAAACTGTTAATTCAAGTTGAAAATCTATTATCTAGCCATTCAAAATAATTATTTATGTCATATTTTCATTACGAATCCGAGTTGAAATGCAGAGGATTTAAATTATTTACTTTTGCATCAGAACAACCGGAAACAGTAAATTATTTGGTTAGTTAATAATGAAACAAGGAATTGCGTCTTGATAAAACATTTTAATAGTTTGATACAATTATCTTCAAAAAGTATAAATATTAATTATTATCTACGTTAAGTCTTGTATTTTAAGAAAATTCTATTTTATAAGATTCTCACAAAAACAATTTTTTATGAAAATCTCTGTACACAGAGGACCATACATACCCTGCTTATTAAAATTCGCGCGCCCCCAAATCTTGTTTGTTTTAATACCCGAGTTATTTTACAAGAAAGCCATTTTAAAGCTGACAAAACAAGGTGGAAAACTTGGAAATAAGTTTTTATAAGAAATCGGTATCCTAGCAAACTTGTCTCATGCAAGACACTTCGCTTGTAGTAGATAAAGCACACCCAGCTGTAGTTCCTGTTAATTTCCTCATAATGAGATTATCCTGCATTTGCTGGTTAAAGCAGGCACCAATTTGCATGCACGTTTACGATCACTCACTACAGCCTGTAATAGATTGTGCGCACGCGCATTGTTGTACACAAAACACAGCGCTAACTAACTCAACTCAACAAGCATACACTGTTTCATATATGAAACAATTGTTTTCGCACAGATTTTCTTGCTAGCACCTTCGCTTTACGTGATGTTCGCGCATAGTTCTCTTCTATTGTATAAACCTCGTCTTCGTTCTGTTGAGTTGTACGAGACTTCTCAAGGATTGTTTCCGCTTGCTTGCCGTTTATCTATTCAAAAGCGGTTCGTACTTTCATCATAAAACATCATGGGGACATTTGTACTTTGCATTTTCGTCTGGTTGGTCTTTATTCACAAGCGAATTTTCGCAATATAATAAGGAGAAGCAACAAACAGATGCAGCTAAATTTCAACTTCAGACTGGTGCTTGCTCTTCCACCACGTTCCCTTAAATTTCCTGAATACAAATTAGTAGGTATAATATGAGGCACTTTACACTCCTATCCCTGAATTTCGGAATTTTATAAGACTGCTAAACTTTGAAATTTAACTAGGGGCGTTTTAATTAATTAACTTCTTTCTAATTTCCAAATTAAAGATGGTTGACTTTATAAAATTAACACTAAGAGCTATGATTATGTTTTAAACTATGTAGTAGTTGAAATTATAAACTTAAAGGTAGTTTCCTTAAATATAAAAGCAGTAACGGGCTAAAGCACATTCTTGTTAACTGCTGCTGTAATTAAGGTTTAAGTAGTTGTAGTGAGTGTGGGTTAACAAACTTTATCAAAACAAGCCAATTAGTTGATTGTGGTTATGCAATAAAGTGGATCTTAAGGAATAGTACAAAACCATTACAACTAAATTGGTTTCGGAGAAATTTTAGAAAATTCAAAGTTAAAAATGGAAAATAAAGAATATCCATGAGAAAAATCAAAATAAAACCGACAAATGCAAAATACCTTAGTTTTACATAAGCTTAGTAAGTTAGTTTCCGCTGCAAAATGAAAAAGAAATCAAAGCTATTTTTCCAATGTCTTGCTAGAATGACGTTAATTATTAAATAGAAGAAACTGAAAGTGTAGCAAATGTCTCTTACTAACTTCGTAAAGATCTCCAGTCTTCAATAATGTAGAAAGTTAGAAGTGTCTTACCAACATTAGATAGTATCGTTCTATAAGGTGACCATTCGTACTCATAATTCTTTAAAACGTGAATTACAACCGTTTTGTGATGCTTCACAGAATGGTTACGGTGACGGTGTTGGAAGAAGAAAGAATACAAAGCCCAAAAAAAGTATTAGTTACTAAAATAAATTTAACTACTTTGCCTTAATCTAACAAATTGGAATGATCATAAATTCAGAAGGAGAGACACATTAAAAATTGCCTTAAAAGGCTAAAAAGAAAGAATGATTAGGTTTATGACAAAATACCCATAATTCTGTAGAAATCCATGTAAGTTTATCTCATTATGTTATTCCATCTTAAGATATTGTTAGAAACTAGATTGAAAGATATTAAAAATTTCAAAGGATGTGATATTCTCGAGACTCTTGGTCGTGAATTTAAATACTTTATGCAGTTTGTGCACAATGTGCTCCTTTAAAGAAATCTATAGTTTATAAACTCAGAAACCGCTCAAAGTTATGCTTATTCTGATAGTCGCATTTTGGCCCTTTGTTGGTTGGGTTACTAAATTTCCCAAATCTTATTAGTTATTGTATCTTGACTTTACGAGTTTCGAACTTCTTTATGTCCTATACTATTAGCTTCGGTTATTATTTGACTAACATAGAGAATTACTAAACGAAAGATCTGAGAATATAAAAATAAGAGTAATTCGAGTTTTGACAAAAACTCTTGTTGTGGTCCAAACAGAATCTTCTGACCTTTAGCCTGAAACACAAAAATATGCCTGCCATCTACCTCAAAATTGTAATGAAAAGGTTCGAGTTTTTCTAAGGATGATTTTATGCGCTGCCTAATGAAACTGAAGCAGCTGTAAGATTGGAGTAATTAAAAAAGCTTGCAATTTGATAAGGCTGGCATTAGCGACGCACACCTAAACTTTTGTACGTGTGCAAAATGGGATATCAAGTTTCAGACATTCCTGCTCATGCTATTCAAAAGTAATGAGAAATGAGTAACAAATCTTAGGCAAAATTAGTGTACTGTTTGGCAAAAACCTAGTTACTTCCAGACCAAATATCAGCGCCATGGTGGTGATGCTAGTAATGACTGAAAAGCTTCGTAGAAGAATTGATAATGATAACCATTTCCAAATTGCTCCTTTAAAGATAATGCAATTGATGGTGGAAAAGTTGCACCGAAGTCTGCGATATTCGTTAGTTGCATCAGCACCAGTTTAAACTCTTTGTTGACTTGGAGTTTTCTGCTTGCTACCATGCTGGGGTTTTTACTATCCCAGTCCTCGCAGAGTTATAGTACATCCATTGTGGCAGAGACTATCTTTACTGGGCATAGGACTGCTCGTCTCAGGCAGATTTAGATTATTGCTCATGGTTTTCTCTAAAATGTTAATGTGGCCTATTAATTAAACAAAGTCTATGGACGTATGCGATGATCTGCTTTCTAATTTTTCTTTAAGTTGTCTTAAGACGTAAGTAGGAAAAAATGTGATAGCGCCTGTATGCCAGATAAACTTTAATGAAATCCTAAACGAAAGTAACTTCAGTTTATCTATGACTGTGATGGAAAGTATATGTCACTACAAACTTTGCAAAAACACACCTTTAAAGTACAATATATCTCTATCTGGCTTCCAGCTGGAATCCATACGCGCACTTTGCATGCTTTTCGGCTAGTGACTTGGACTCTTCTCGGATCACTTCAAAATGACTTGGACCTGGCTGTCACTTTTTGTCATGAATTATAGTTGCATCGGTAGGTTCAGGAATTAATTCCCGGTTAGACTGTTTTCGCCAAAGATTTGTCGTGCTGGAACAGTATTTGAGTCTGCAGACCCGTCAACACAATATCAACAACACCGCAAGCATTAGAACAAAGCATTGCCGGGCTGTCACCGGTTTATATAGAATTTCGCGTTCCCTACAAGATTAAACTAACAGTAAACATGACCTAAATTGAACTTGCAGGTCGCAGACCTATTGCTATTAAAATTGAAATGTAAACAGAGTACAAAAAAGATGTAAAACAGTATTACTGCTTTATTTTGATTGGAAATTCAACACGTATTTTCAATTTAATCGCAACTATCAGTATTGCTCGATTTTAATTTAACAGAAATTCTAAACTAGTGAACTATACCTAGAAGAAAAATTATAAAAGACAGACGAAAACAAAAATTTTGTGCATCTTCCATTTTGGCATTAAAATGTAGATTTTATAACAAAGATTTTCCACAAACCCAATTTTGGTTAAGTTGGTTTCTGAATATAATGAGATAGTTCCAAGGTTCTATTAAGTTGTCTTTAACAGAAGACATCCTTGTCTGACACATGGTATGAATACAACATAATTTCCTAACGATGCGGCATAAAACAAAGCTAGGGATATTCGCTGAAAATAACATATCAAGTATTTTCGTACCAACATCGACAGTAATCACCGTGTAATCCCAAAGTATACATAATCAATTTTTAAGTAATCCACCTTTCTCCAAAGCAAAATGAGTTAAGCTATTCAAAAAAAAGTTAAATTGATTTAAAAAAATTTATTTTACGTCTTAATTTATTTTTTAACAGGTTGTTTAATCGGTGAGCGGACACTAAGAATTTGATTAATATTTCACGTTCCGGGTAATTAAATCTTACCCACTTAGTTAAGTAAAGCAATAACCAGAGAGATATTTCCTATTTTCAATCTATTGTACTAGGTTACATTATGAGAACGTTATTATATTCGGATACACGTAACGTGATATGTGACTAAAATACAGATCTCAAACCTCGATAATGAAGAGGATGTGTTTACTTAGTAACCACAATCACAAAATTATATTATCTGGGTCGTTGAGTAGTGCTATATAGAAATAAATTTTAATATTAAGATCCAGTTCAGAAATTCTCGGGGCTTATGAATTATTTTGCAGGAGTGAGTTTAACTTGAGGGTATATCTTGAGCATCTCTAAAATTCTGAACGGCAGTTCCATATTTCCCCCTTCCCTCATTATTAAGTCCTTGCAAAATTTACTTACAAACGTATTTCTGTTTTGCTTCATTTTTTGTCTCGCAATTTTTTTTTATTGTTTTCGTCACTTTTGTCCTATAGCATTTAATTAACAAACCTAAATTTAATTTGAGTCAAATTATCCTTAATCGTTCATACAATAGAGAAAGCAGGAGAGAGAAAATTAGGACCCTCGCCCACTGGTTAGTGAATTATCAAACCGCAGTGCATCTCTATCAAGTACCTACCAACCTTGTAAAGCCAACGGCTGTAACGGTTGAGTGATTTCTGCAATTAGTTTTGCGTCAAATCAAATTGAAGTTTGGGTTTAGGGTCGACTTTCGTATATGCGGGTTGTAGTAAACAGCGAGCTTAGAAAATCAACTACGTTTGTATTTAGCGTAACGGAAGTCCCATCACATGTCTGAAATGTAATCGTTAGCCACACTTTGCTGATTTTCTTTGCGTATGCTTAACCCAAATAATAAAACTTGTTTGTAATTTTTATTTTCTAAAATTAAAGTGGGAAAACTGTAGATGCAATTAAAACTCCCCCTAGTTAATAACAGCTAATGCACATGGTAGTGTACCTGTCAACTGCATCTCTGCGTGTTCGAATCTATCTATAGGAAATGGTGGTTCAGAATCTTGTAAATTATTTACGCCTACAAGAATTTTCAATTTAGTGTTTTGTTTGCTCTAATTGTTGTCCTTTCTAATATATTGAATGTGTAGGTTTCAAGTCAAATGAAATTTATACATTCAAAAAACTTTTCAAAAAAATACCTATCATGCATTTGTGTGTAACTAATAAGATCAATCTAGAATTCTGTCCCTCTTTTTAGATTATCTTATGTAGATTACCCTAACTGACTTATTTCTGCAGTCAATAATATTACGGTTAGTTAAGTTCTTTTCGATTATTTTTAATTAATTAATTTTGCAGCCTGTGCAGATCTAATAGTCCATCAAGCTCTATTTGAGTCAACTTAACGTTATTTATTAAGAGTCTTTTTGCTGTGTATCTATAGCTGCTTTAAGTCCATGATTGTCTGTACGTTCCTATTTTGTCTCCTCTCTAGGTTATAAATCTTTGTTTATGAGATGATTAGCTCCTGCATGTGATAGTAATTACATTACATTTGTTTTGTTCACCTGATTGAAAACAGTGACGAATACAATATCACGGTATTTATCTGTTTTATAGACTACGCCAAAGCGTCTGATTCATGCAATTAGATATATACATCGTTTCACAAAACATAGTGACATTAACGTCGCCCACATAAAGCAAAGATCCAAACATCTAGGTAAGTCACTTATAAATAAAACAAAAAATAGAGGCCCCAGCATCGAGCCCTGAGACACTTCAGATATAGTTGTAAAGACAAGAGATTTTTATTTCCATACTTAACAAAAGCTTTTCTTTATATCAGATATGGCTGAAGAACGTTAGATTTATTTGTTGATACCTTGTGGACTCCAATTTGGTAAACAAAAGATCAAAGTTCATCTTATCGAATGCCTTACAAACATTTTAAATTCAACACAATAAATCCTAGATCTTAGAAAAGTTATTAATCCTTTTCACCTTTCTAATAGCAATATCCGCTGTGCGGCTTTGAAAAGCTTGTGCGGAAGCGTACGTTTACCGCTCTCAATTCCAGTTTCGTAGTCGACGAACTGTTCCGGCAATTTTGTTTAAAATCTGTATTATCCGAGTAGCGCTTATAATTAATTATTAATTTGTTATTCAAACAGATAAAAAACAAATGATGATAAAAAACGAAAACGATAGATGAATGATGTTATAAAAAAAATGCAGAAATAGAATCTTTTAGGGTATGATGTTTTTCGAAGCACCCTGCCACGTACGAAGGTACATTGAATCTTTGGCTGGTTTCCCTTCTTTTTTCTAGGCGGAGAAAACATCTTTTTGAAATAGTTTTATTATTTCTTTGTAGACGGCGGTACATGGTGGGAAAATGCCTTTTTATGAGTCGAAGGAGGTAATGTTTAATGCACTGGTCTGCTTCCCGCATTACGCGGTTCTACCTGTTTGTAGGTCTCAATTAATTTTTTGACCAATTGTCTATGGTAATCCAAGAGATTGTTAGATCTTTTGGTCTTCAGTTTAGAGATACTGTGTGAGTTCAGGACTAACAATTCTAAAAAGTGGAAGAAAACGTTTTGGTGCTACTTTATGAATTTGTAATATATTCGGTGGTACTGAGGAGCATATCGGTTTTGGTTATAATCCTGTACACATTTTGGTTTTTGCATCCCCTCATTACATGTTTCATTTACTGCCCTTTTGCTCAACAATTTTCTGAAAGAATCTATTACCACACTTTTGATAATCTAAAAGGCAACAAGAGAGAACATTTGAAAACTTCTAAATAAATTAAATTTAGCAGTACAATCTAAAATTCAATTTTATCGATATTGGTAATAAGCCAAAAAAATACTGCTTACTAAATAAAATTTAATAATGACTAAGTAATTAATCTGAATATGAGTAAAAAAATATTTGTGAGCAAGCATTGAAAAAATTACGCAGTTTACCCCGAAGAATCCGCTGCAATCAGATCTGATCGTAGAAGCAAACAGCTGTAAATAAAAAATTTACAGAAGCAACAAATAATTTCAATAAACGTTTCCTATGCAGTTATTAAATAAAACAAATTGTTGATTATCGAATAAACTTTTCGTTTAATATTCAATTTAGCATCAGCAGGTAAGTGAACACAAATTACTTTTGATTCAAAACTTTAATTATATTCACTTAATTAAATAGAATTGATACGTGTTAGAGATCGACGATATTCCAAAAAATTTGATCAGAAATTTAATAAATGTTAAGTTTTATTAAGGTGGCTGTAGCAGTAGTTCCCATTTCACAGCGGATCGTTACAAAAAATGCTGGACTGAATTGGAAAGTTCGTAAAATGTTTATCCCCAAAGATTCGATGCAGGTTGACAGTAATTGACGGTATACAGTCAAACGAGATAAAACTTTTGACAGCTGACAAGAGATATATAAAATCAACCACAGAATGCAACCCATAATATTCATAAGCATACGGTTAAGAACGTTTTCCGCATTAAACCATGCTTCCATGTTTTTGTAAATATGCGGTTCTTACACATTAAGAATTAAGGCAAATCCATAGTTCTCACCGCGATTCTGACACCAATTCTTTTGATGCCGGTTTCTACCTTATTCTCCGTAATACCTTTAACATTTAAACTTCCTAATTGAACGTTAATTACTAATAGAATTGAAATTATTTTTGAAATATTTAACAGATATATTGACGATTCCCTCATTGTTAAAGTATTCGACGTCTTGAAAAGTAAAAGTTGAAGTTGTTTTATTTTTCTTATAATGTGCAACATATGATCCAAATTTACTAGGCTTATAACGAATATCCTATTGGATACCTTCTATACAAGGTGGAGAAAAATAATATTGAAAAATCTAGGAGCATGTAGAGCTTACCAAAATAAGTAAAAAGGTTTTCGGTAAACATGTGTCCGCAAATGGAAATATTCGTAATACAGGGTGTCAAAGTTCTACTTAAACCGCCTCATCTTCTGTCATCTTGAAAATCACGAGCTGTATTTAACTGTGATTTTCTGTGCGGTTTTTGTTCATAACGTGTTACGTGTAAAAGTGAAATAACGGAACATAAAATAATAGCGGTATGCCTTAAGAAACGATTAGCTCTATTTGGTCGGAGATTGGCTCGGGGTCATAGAGAGGCCGAAATGGCAGGAAACAGTAACGGTAGGGTTATAATTGAGAGAGCGCCAGTCTTAGTTACCCTTGACCAATATAAGTAAACAGCTGATCCTAAGACTAACCAACTATTCCGATCTTTAAGATACTTATTCGTGGGGTTGACCTTGAGAAGGTAACCTCCGAGGAGGCGAATAGGGTTCTTCTGCGACAGCTGATGAATTACACAATACTTATTAAGCTTGTGGGGTTCGCAGTCGAATTTAGTCAAGGTGGTCTCCACAAATCTTATGTTCTCTGAAACAAATCTCACTACGCGTACTGACCGAATTAAGCAACAGTTAGAATCAAAACAAAACATCTTTTAGCACACGTAGGAATAACAAATATTTACAGGTACGGTACTCGACAAACGAAACAAGAGAACATAAGTTCAGGTTACACACAACATTATACAAATACATAAACATAAAACAAAAATATACAATAAACAAATGTATATACAGGTAAACGATATCAAGCAAAAGTAAACACAGAATAAACGGTGTATATCAAATACAAACAAAAAATTGAGCAATATTTACTAATGTAGGTTAACATTCTCGTGACCTATATTTTCAATGTCGTTACTCTTATGACAGAAAAGAAACAAACATGAGTTAATGATTTATACAATTTTGATACTAAGTTTTACTGCTAAATCGAACACGTATTGTTCTTAAAGGTACGTTAAAGGTTAATAGACAGATTAAAACTCTGCAAATTTTGAATTATACAATGAACTTTTAAACTAATTTGAAGTAAGCTTCTTCTTTTATAATTGCTTATAATAAACTTACTAGAGATTGGATTGAATTTACTGTTTCTATAAGCTACAGTAAAATAACTATTAAAAATTGTCGGTGACCCTTCTTTGACGCAACGCGCTCTTGCAATAACTCTTAAAAAATATAACTAACAAAAGTGATAAGGTATTTTTGCTGTAATCGCTCCAAGAATTCAATGACAATATATACTGTAAAATAAATTTATAGCTAACGATATGCTGGGCGTCGTTGTACAGCGATAGTTAATCCAACGATATATATACAACGGAAGCACGACACATTCACTGACACGGCGCTGAAGCAATTGGACGTCGACTGTGAACACAATGCCGCCTAGTTGAGTGACTGAGCCAAATCATGAGGTGTCGGGGAACCCCAGAAAATTTTATTCTAGACGAACACTCGTCGAGACGGTACGATAAAAATACCTGTTGGAGATTCGTTATCCAGTATGAAGACTGCCGGTAGACGATAATAAAGAAACACAACGATAGCTTCCCGTCCTACAGGGAATTTATTATTTACGAAGATTAGAAGCTCGCGACGTTTTATTTCAATTCGAACTAACTGTACGGGATGGGTTACACAACCTCGGTAGCTAAATCTAATAGATTTCGCGACTTCTTTAAATACTTTACGGAGAAGATCTCCAGGTACGATACGGAATCGCGCGTGTATTAACACCGCGTCTGAGGTAGGACAAAATTGGTGCTGACTGACTAGGAATTTTTAAGCGAGGAAGACGCGTTGGGTTGACGCCATCTTAAAGCGTCCTTTCCCCTCGATAATTTGATTCGCGGTATGATGGCAAAATTTCGTTCATTGGAGAACAATTAAACTGGGGAAATCAACTCATATCATAAAATTCAATTTATGTGTCTGTTGCATCGAAACGGGCTGCAAAATTCTAGTAATAAAGAAATATAAAATAACAAAATTGAGATACATTTAATTTTTAAGACATTCGGACATTATGCATTCGCAATAGAGGAAGCGAAAGGAAAGAAAATGTGTTACTCCCGTACAAAACGAAAAGGTCAACATTCGGCTAACTCAGGAACTTTTATTTCCTAAATTTATAAATATAATAGGGACGAACAACATTTATCGTTAAGGTAAAATTAAATATCCAAGGAGATATATAAAAGTGAAATATAATTTGTAACTTTTAGAATTTCGAAACGGAATGGGTGTTTACATTAATTATTAAACGGAAACTTAGCATAGCGCTAAACGAAACGATAATTTCTAAATGATCTTAACAAACGAAAATATTGGAGTACGACATCTTCATATGGAAACATATGTTACGTCCCTGAAAAAACAAATAATTCGTTTTTCATCAAAACTGAATTAATTTAAAACTCCCTCAAAAGCAGTTTATCAACATCTTTTAACTCCACGGAAACGACGCACGACACTGAAATGAAAATATTTACGTGGTTGTTATTGTAAAGCAGCTATTTGTTGTATATTTTATAACGTACTTTAAGGGAATCAATCATGGTAATTATGTAATTGTAATTAATAAAGTTGTGAACGCCAGCCAATATGCCGGTAAGCTAGGGGTTGCCCGATTGTTTTTATATATCTGCCATTTTGTTGAACTCTACCTAGTTTGAAAGAAAAATAGTTCTGGTACATAAGAAAATTAAGAGACAAAGGTTCATTTGAAAGCAGTAAGTTAATAACTCCTTTGGCAAAAACTTGTTTATTCAAAAATACCCCTAACTCAGTAACTGTTAAGTAATACAAGACTAAAATAGTTAGTCAATTTCTATTGTGCAGAATTAATAAAAAAAATGCAAAGAACACCTTCAGACTAGTACTATACCTTTGGTTTACAGAGGGATTGTAATTTAAATTGTAATACAAAAAATGTAAGTATACCTGTATACGTCTGGTTTTGACCATTTTAAATCAAGTTGATAAGACAATCTTGGAATTATAGAGGTCCAATAAAGATAAAGGATTACTACGCCTGGTTCCAATTACAGTAGTACTTATAGTGGATGCAGTTTTTGTACCAGAAGTAATTCAAGTTTTGGTAGCAATATACTGATCATGGCTTAGACTAGATAGTTTATAGTTGTAACAGTAGTTAGTCTACAATTGCAGGGTTTTCATTAGTGTATTAAAACAACATTGATTAAAAATATGTAGGTAGACAATATCTTGTTTTAAACACACCTGCAGAAAGATGAAGCAACCAAACTTAGAAATTTACTGCAATGTTGCTTGAAAGTAAACGGAACACACAATGCTGTTACCCCGAACCGGGCAAGCGGACCGCTTTTCCAAAATTTAGAAATGTGCTCATACATTATTTTCGAAATTACTGCCTTGATATGTATTTACTTAAGCATAATTATTGAGTTAAGAAAATTATTACATAGAACTGATTAAGAAAGGTTTACAGCTTGATTTTGTATTTTTACAACTGGGAAGTCATTTTACGTAAATAAATAATCTAGCAGTTACACTTACTTAGTTTTATTGTGACTATAATTGACCCTTTTAAATCCAGCAAAATTTTATCAAATTCTTTGATATACTGTTTAAAATCACGGTTACAATTTTTATAGTTGACAACGTTGACAATGTGAGGCGGATCAAACATACTTTTTAAAACAGTCTGGTCTCGAAAACGGCACGTTTCCGGACAGATGTCTATCAAAACCTTTTTTACTCATTTTCGTTAGTATTACACGTCCTTTTATTTCTCAGTACTATTTTTTAACACCCTAGATGCTGAGTATGAGCTAATTTATATTTGTTTTATATCTTTCTTCGGATTTCTAAATTAATTTATAAAGAAGTTTTTCTTAATTTCCTAAAAAGGTTTTGTTTGTATTTTAATTTTGTTTTTGAATTCCATTATATACCATACAAGATATTTACTAGAATTATCAATGACCTGTTATGGGTATGCTCTCATTGAATATCTGAAAAATAATTTCATAGAGCTTTTTACCTCAAAGTTAAAATCTGTTTTACAGACTTATTCAATTGGCTTTTAAAGTTATATCTAACTGTTATGTCCTTTCGGTTTGACCATTTCTTAGCTTTATTATTTATTAACCTTTGTAAGATGCAGTGGGTTAACTTACTAACAAAATTATTTATCGATTTTAAATTATAATAAACTTATCAAATTACTTAAAGCTTTTGGCAGTGTACTATCTTCTTAAAATTATAGTTTTGATGCTTAATCTGGGGTAAATTAAAACCCCGTCAACTCCGTATCTACTTTTCTAAACATTCAAAAACCTGAAACTAGTGATTGCATTTATTTAAGACTCGATATGACTTTAAGCGATATGCATCTACAATGTACAGATTATGAATTTTTATTGCGTACTTTATCTGAAACCCAAACTGGGGTAAACGCACCTAATTGGGTCCAGCTCCAGCAGTCCGCCGTCTAATAAATTACTGTTTTATAAATAAATGATCGCAACATGAATAACTGAAATTTTTCGCTCTGTGTTATCTACCGTCCTTCGTTCTAATGTTATGTTACATTCATTCCAGTAGATAAAAGTCATATGTATTATTAGCACCCACATTTATTAATTTTTCCATCATTTATATGATAGTTATTAGTTTCTTAATAAAAAGTCTAATTATGAAGTCAACATGTCCAAAAAACCAATTTCTCAATACCAAATTAAGTGAGAAGTTAACCCTTAAACAGTATCATGTAGAAAGTAGAAATAAAATTTATTTGTTTATTAGGTAAGTAATAAAACGTACTTCCTTAAGGTTATTTTGTTTAAAAATTTATATTTCTCTACTTGTTCGCCTAATTCGGCATCCTCAGTAGAAAAATTGTCTTATTAGAGGTTAACTGAAACTATAGATATGAGTAGTGGTAATCTTTTCATTTTTCATGTACAGCTGTGTTATTTAGAACACATCAGTTAGATTTATTTAATAAACTTAATTGTTAATGTCTTATTTTTTCTGTTATTTATATTAATTATTTGAATAGCAATATTTTAAAAACGTGATATCACTACTCTAGTATTAATCTCACGTATTACAAATTTTTAAATAAAATCGCTTTAAGGAAGCACCTTTTATTCTTACCTAACAAAATCACCTAAAGCGATGGTTCTGCATCATTTGTTTATTACTTGTTTTGTATTTGCATGTAAATAAATTCGTTTCAATAAATCGTTTATGAAAATAATGCAAGATAGGAATTAAATGTTTAATTATTTTATGCTTTTGGTGAGTAATGAAGATATCGCTAGATTTTATTTGCCAAACATGTGATCCGAATAAAGCTTCCCAAAACTCGTATGTAATCATTTAATAAATAAGCATTCTTTACGTTTGTAGGATGTTTATAGCTTTGTTTCTTTAAAGGGCGGCTACTGAGACCTTGACGGCTGATTTCTAGTGCAGAGTGGCGGCTTACGGGAACAAAGTGTCGGTTTTGATGAATTATTTTTTTTCTAATATAAAACCACACATTCTATGACTTTTGAAGATTGAGTATGTATGCCATTTTAATATGCATAATTATACAGAAAGTTTCATTAATAAATATTATTTCGTTTCAAATTTAAACGAGTTTTAACTTCAAATACTCTTTTGGTGGCAGGGTATTGGTGCTTTTACCCTATTTCTATTCCATTACATTTTACCGAGTGTAACACTGAATCACTTTGGTGCTCGTTACATATTATCAGCTACGTAATTGAAATTTTTGTCTGTAGGACAAGACTGTTTTAAATTCTCTAGTTTGGCAAGTTAGATTTGTTTCCATACAGCTACAGATTATTATCAGTAGTGGTACTTGATTTGATTAACTTCATTGATTAAAGGTTTCGAAGATTATTGTTTGGTTTTCTACTTCTAAATACTTTTATATTTATCTATTTCGTTTTTGTGGAAAAAAATCACCGTACATGCATTTTGGTTTGCTTTGACCTTTACAAATGTTAATCCAATATCAATTTTAGTAGGTTTTTTACTGAAATTTGTTTCTACTTTTTTATCTACCAATTAACCCTAATTACTTCAAGTTAGCAAAATATATCATAAAGCTCTTTAATATTTCTAGTGTTATTAATTCTTATGAACGTGAATTTCTTGGCTGGCTTTTCGAAGTCAGTTTAAGAAATTTTATTATCTTGGGTGATTTAAGTTGTCTATTTTTCATTTAACTAGGGCGTAATTGTTTTGGTTTTCGCTGAGGTAAAAGTAGAATTTTTATAGTTCGTTTCACTTCTATTTTGAATTTTTAAATGTGTAATTGGGCAGTTTAATGCTATACATTTTATAAAACTAAATTTTTTTGCCTCATGTATTCTTTATTGAATTTCTTTCTTGGGAAAAAGAATGTGCATTTAGATATGCTGATAACAGGAATAAAAAAGAAAGAACTGTTATCAGCATATCTAAATGCA